>JAPYZJ010001184.1:0-40402 GCA_030522765.1 Ophioninae sp. B BG-2022a | reverse complement strand
GGTTCCTTTGGTTTTTGAGGTTTTGTTTGAATTCGTTTGGGTTTGTTTGGGTTCCTTTGGTTTTTGAGGTTTTGTTTGAATTCGTTTGGGTTTGTTTGGTTTCGTATGAGTTTTTATGAGTTTTGTTTGGATTCGTTTGGGTTTGTTTAGGTATTTATGAGTTTTTATAGGTTTTGTTTGGATTCGTTTGGGTCCGTTTGGGTTTGGTTTTTTTTTGGGTTTCCTCGGATTCGTTTGGGTCCGTTTAGGTTTGATTTTTTTTTGGGTTTCCTCGGATTCGTTTGGGTTCCTTTGGGTTTGTTTGGTTTTGTTTGCATTTGTTTGGGTTTGCTTGAGTGCGTATGAGTTCCTTTGGGTTTTCTTTGGGTTCGTTGAGGTTTGGTTTCCTTTTGGGTTTTGCTTGGGTTCGTTTGGGTTTGTTTTAATTAGTACGAGTTCCTTTGGATTTGTTTGGGTCTGTTTGGGTCTATTTGAGTCTGTTTGGGTTTCTTCATGATACAATCGAACAAAAATTCAACAAAATCGTTCGATTCGCGATCACGCAATTTGGAATATGTTGCTGAGATACATCGGAGAGAAAATCATGTCCAAAAGAAACAATGACGAACATTCCGGCTTACATTGTAGGAGCGAAAAACTTTCGAATGAGAAAAATGAAAAATTTGGAAAATCTGCCTACGAGGCTGGGAGAGACAAGGGGAAAAAAAATAGTCATTCTTCAAGAGTGTTCGAAGGATATTTTTCTGATGATTTTACCGTTAAATTTCGACTGCTCGCTCCGGTGGATCTTCCGTGATCGTAAAGGGTCTTCAGCTGTTCCATTCCCGGGGCAGCGATGAATATGACGTAGGGCATAAATTCTGTACTGTTGTGAAGAATCTTAAGGGCAGCCGGACTGCAATCGAGAACGCACATTTTTCCGGCTCTGATGAGCTCTCTGACGGAGTCGAGCCTCGTACCGTACAGGTGACCACCGTGCTCACCGTGCTCGAGATAACGATGCTCCCTTATGTCAGTTTCCATCGATTCTCTATCCGTGAACCAATAACTCTTGCCGCTCTCCTCGAGGACTCGAGGTGGTCGAGATGTGACTGAAAAAACGATTTCTATAATCCTTGTGCATTATAAACCCAAACAAACCCAAACAGACCCGAACAGACCCAAACAGACCCAAACAAACCCAAACAGAACCGAGGAAACCCTAGCAAACCCAAACAAAGAAAAGTAACGAAATTCCAAAAATTACGAAATTGTAAAAAATTAAAAACGTTGAAATCGAAGTTGGGACCGAAATTCGGAGTCGATTGACATGAGTATGTATGCTTCCCGGATCAAACCCTGAATTATTAATCATTTTTACTTAATTGTACATTCATTTATTGCATTCATTCAATTTCTAAGGAAAAATGTTGAAAAAATATTCTTGACAAGTTTTTTTGCATTTTACCAGTCTAATTTTGTACTTTCGGCAAAAACTTCGGGCATATTCGTAATCAGCGGAAAATTTCCGATTAAATAGAGCCTTTGAAGAGGTAAAAAACGGAAAAAAAATTTTTTCGACTTCCCCGGCCACTTTTCCGGAATCTCAAAAATCGCGAAATTTCAAAAGGTCGTAGAGTGACCTTCTTCTATGCTATTGAGATTTATTTGGTGTGTTTGGAAAAGGTTTTTGCCTGACTTAAATAATCGCGTTGGATTCATATCGATATCTCTCGTAGTTTTCCCGGAAAGTCCACTTAAAAAATGGCAAAAAAAGGGGCAAAGGGGTATGTATGGAAAAGTTGGCAAAAATCGATGCTCCAACTTTGAAATTCTGCCAAAAATCGAAAAATCGTCGGATCTCAATTATTAAAAAAGCATTTTGAAGAGAAAATCATAACGAAGAGATTAAGCACAGGCTGGAGTGTCAAATCCTAAAGAAAAAAAAGTTATCGATGATTTAGTGAAAAAACTTATTTTCCTCAAAAATCCAAAAAAATTCTGGATTTTTAATATTTTTTTTAATGGTCTATTTCGATGTAATTTGATCCCCTGAGCACGAATCTGCCATTCATTTCCCCCAAAACCCAAGATTTTCATCAAAAATTAAAAAATCGTAAAAACTTCTAAAAATACGATTTTTGTTGCTGCGTGCATTGCTTATTAAATAAATTACAATCAGTATAACTGAATATAATTGACACAGTAATAATAATAATAATAATAAATTAATTTTGAAAAATTTCAATAAAACGTCGAAAAAAGTACTCACAAGGTACGATAGTTCCAAACTTTTCGGGATCGCTGTTGATCAACCGATTTTTGAGGGTTCTCCTTCCGACCCCGCGAGGTCCGACAAGGGCCAAAGTTTTGCGTCTAAAAGGTGGCATCCTCGCAACTTCCTCGTACAAGAGGAGCTCAGCACTATCGAATTCACCGTTCGATTTCGACTCGTACATCTTTCGTTTCTTCTTCTTGGATATTCTCGTGCCACAAATGCTGATTTTGTGAACGAAATCGGCCTCTGGTGGTACGAAGGCTTTTCTGCGTTCCTCGAGTTCGAGGGACGGAATAAGACCCGGAGGGCCGAGGTCAACGCCCTCGACTCTTCTGGCCTGCCACCAGTTCGGATCGGCCTGATCGACGATCTGCAGCACGTCGCCCTTCTGAAAGGGCAGCCCTATTTCCTGGCAGGGCAGAAGGGTGTCCTCCGAAGGGTCGTAGTCGAAAATCGCTCGCATGTAACACTGCCGGAAATAACGTTAAATAAATATATTTTTTTTTAATCGAAATTACTTTTTTGTAAATTTGTTTTTTTTTTAATTTTTGTTTGGGTTTGTTTTTGTTGTTTGGGTTTGTTTGTTGTTTTATTTTATGTTTGTCTGTTTTTTTATTTTTGTTTATTTTGTTTATCGAAATAAATAAAAAACAATAAAAAGAAATATAAAATATTATATATGTAATTTAATATTATTATATAGGCCAAAATATTGTTATTGTTATTTATGTATTAATATATTGTACAATATATTAATATAATAATTTTTTACAATATATATATAATATATTTTTATATTATTATTATTACTGACGTTATATTGACTACTTTTATCAATTTTTAACGATGACATTCGAATAATTGACTCGAGTAATTATTATTACTCGATTATCATTTTATTAATTAATAAAATTATCAATAACGTTATTATAACCGTTGAAAAATGTAACGATAAATAAATAATTATAATAATTCAATTTAATGCAATTTTATCAACTATCGTCACTACTCACTACTCATTTTAGATTATTATTATTATTATTATTATTATTATTATTATTATTCGTCTAATAATGTATTCGTCACTCTTACGTCACTACAGTTCGGGCATTTTTTACTTATTTGTACGTTCAATAATCATTCTACTAGGAGATACGATTTTTTAATTAATGAAATTAATTCATTTAATAATTGCATCGAGACGAAAATTTGTCTCGTCTCGTGTAATCATTAAATTTAAACTAGCGAAGTTAAAGTTGACTAAACGTTTTTCCCCAAATTAATTTCGTACCATGGACAATACGTCACTTTTCCTTTGCCCTTGGCCCTAGAACGAGAAAAAGACCTTTTGGATCCGTGACAATTTTGGATTATTACAGATTGAAAGTTTTCTTTTTTTTTTTAACGCAAACGAAGTTTAAGTTAAAAAAAATGAATAATTTGTGAAAAAATGAAGTTTTTAAAAATTTAATTTTTTTTTTCGTTTTTGAATTTGAGGAAAGTGGGAATTTTGTACCGTTGATTCGAGCTGTCTGCTCCCATCGCTCGATATTCCTGGTGCCACCTTCAGTGACAGATTTTCCTTGGAATTTTGTATCGCCTGTTGAAGCTCGTCAGGATCGTGAATCGCTTTTCCATTCACTTCCATTATCACTTCGCCAGGCCTTAGAAGAGCCTGACTCGCTGCTGTACTGCCACCGAGAATCCTTGCTATTATCAGATTTCCAGAATCGTCGACTTGCACCGTCAGCCCCTTTGAAAACCAAAAAAATTAACTCTTTATTGTTTTTTTCAATTTTTGGAATTTTATGAATTTATTCAAATTCAGTTGACTCTTTTTACTTTTATCGAGTCACCAATTAAATTTTATACATTTATGATTGACGAATTTATAAATTTTTTATCGGTTAAATAATCAATTAATTTGCTCCCTTTTCTCAATTTTGAAAATCAGAATTTATCGACTTTTTTGGTTTTTATCAATTTGTCAATTTTGAAATCAATAGATTTTCAGGCTTTTATTGTTTTATCAATTAATATATATCAGATTTCCAATGTTTATCAATTTATCAGTTAATGTTTATCGGTTTGCCATTTTTTATTTGTCAATTTTTTGGTTTTATTTTAATTTCTCGAAGAAACTGTTTTAATTATTTTTGAAGATATTATCAAATTTCTGTATTAATAGTGAAGTGGGAAAAATCACGTGACTATCTACCATAAAAATGTTTGTTTGAGAAATAATTTTTCCCCCTTAACTCTCCCAGCTAAAAAAATGCTGGTTAGGTCAATTGTTATTTTCCATTTTCGTTCTTTTTGGATTAACAATGAAGGCAGACCCGAGAACGTGGCTGGAACCTAACATTGATTCACTCAACGCGTACCGATTTGGATTTTACGTTCGAGAGGAGAGAAATAATAAACTGGCGAGAAAGCGGTTGAACTCTAGCCCCTGCGTATTCGTATTTTTCGTATTCCCCTCCCTCGTCGTTCATTCGATTCTCGAATAACGAAATCTTCAATTTTGAACTCCATCTCTCTTCTCAGTGGATAAATAAATCGGGAAACGATTGAGCGGTGATTGACTGCACTCGATTTCACAGAAAACTTGACTTTCAATTCGGACGATGATAAATAAACGATCGGTGAAAATTTATCTCAGTCTGATGGCGCTTCACTTTTGTTTTATTTTCGTGTCTTTTCTGAGTACGAGAATTTCTCAAGAAGCTCGTATTTCTCTTTAACGAGGCTTTATTCAATTTTTCTATTTATTATGTTGTTCAATTTTTCATTTTCTTCAGTTTTTTAAGTTTGTGTATTTTTATATTCTTAAAACAAGTTTTTTGCTTTTTTTTTTAGTAGTTTTCAATTCTTTCAATTTTGGTCAATTATTCTTTTGTCAATACATTCAATAGTTTGAAATTATTTCAATTTTTTAAACTATTTTCTCTTTTTGAATGATTTAAATGTTTTTCAATTCTTTTAAATTTGGCCACTGATTTCAATTTGTTTCAGCCCTTTCAATTTTCATCAATTATTTCAATTATTTTTCAATTCTTTCAATTTTCGTCAATTATTCCAACTATTTTTCAATTCTTTCAATTTTCGTCAATTATTTCAATTATTTTTCAATTCTTTCAATTTTCGTCAATTATTTCAATTATTTCAATTTTTTTCAATTCTTTCACTATTTTCAATTCTTTCAATTTTCTTCAATTTGTCCGAATTTAATTGATATCTTACGAGAGGTTCGTCAGGTTGTCGCCTGAGCCCGACGACTCTCACAGCTTCCTGTCTGTCGTCACTGGGCATTATGGTTTGAGTATTCGTTGTTTTTGGATTCGGCTGGCTCGGAGGGAGTGCACGACGTTCGGCAACAGCGTCGTGTGTCTCGAGTAGTGCCTTCAGGTGGGAACTTTTGAGTAAGAGCGCCAATTCACGCTCGTCACGATTTCGAGAGTAACGGAAATCGTGACAAATCTCGTCGACCGTGTCGCAGATCGAGAGGCAATGGGGCTCGATAACTTCCGGTGGGCTCTCCAGTCGCTCTTGGAGCTAAAAAAAAGAAGAGGAATACATAAACATTTTACAAGGAACGATGTTATAATAATTAAAAAAACATAATATTTTTAATAATTATAATTTAATAAACATAATATTTTAAATACTTATAATTTAAAAATCATAATTTTTTTAATAATTATAATTAATGGTTTTTTTTAAATATTAATATACATGATTTATTTAATATATATTAATGTTATAGAAATAATTATAATTAATATAATTATTTAATGGGTAATTCTGCAAGAGATAATTGTTGAATAATTAAAAAAAGAAAATCGGTTCGAAAATACGAGTGATAGTGAAATTTTCTTTAGACTCCAAATTGATTTCACAACCGATCGTGGACTACGAGAAAGTTGAAACGCGTTTTTCGGTATCGGTTGAATATCTCTTAATGATCGAAAATCCTTAAGTACTTCGAATTTCTTGCTTTTCACATATTTTCTTACGATTTTAATTTTTGAATGAATATTTAAATAAATAAATATCGAATGTATATAAATATTGTTTTTCTTCGTTTATTTATTTATCAGTTACTGATAATTAATAAATAAATATTCATCATGTTTTTGGTTAAAAAAAATAATAATTTTGCACAAATAAAATTCAAATTGGGTTTAATTTTCTTATTTGCAAAATTGACGAATTGATATTTGAACAAATATTTGAACAAGCAATTATCGAAGGGCCACGAAATTTTTGGATTTTCCATTTGAAACAAAAAGCCCCTTTTATCGAATAAAGTTCTTTGTCCTCGAGCGTACGTCGATGCACAAGTGCAAGAGGGAAAATTAATTCGAAGTTTCCGGGAAGTTTGCGGCGACCACATGTGCATAAAAAAAAAAAATGATCCTCCGCATCCTTCGGACTTTCGAGCTAACCTAACCTAACAAAATTTCGAATGTTTTTTTTTTGCCAAGCTGAAAATCTTCCTTGATGCAACGATCGTAAAGCAAAATCTCTCAACGTCCGCCATGACACGAGAGTGATTTGTTAAACCCGTTAATTTTGGCGATTGGCAGAACAAACGTGGCTTTGAATATTGGACGTTCCTGAAGACAGGATCACGACCTAAATAGCCTCAAGATATTTTGGGAAACCACGCAGAACTTTTTTTCGTTCACGTATTTGTTTTTTTTACCTTTTTTTTTAATTTGCCTTTTTTTGCAAATTTATCATGATATTTAAAAAAAATTTTTTTTTACAAACTTCCTGATATTCGTTGAAAATTGTTTAATAAATTTCCATGATATTATTTTAAGAATAAAAAAAAATATTCTTTAAAGAATATTTTTAATGTTTTCAGAATTCAATTTTTGTGAATTTTTCTCATAAATTCAACAATTGTGTAACGTGATTTTGAGAAATTTTTCCTCTTTGAAATTCCACTCGAAAAATACTCCAAAATTCGTAATCTATTCAAATTTGTCAAGTAAACAAAAAAAAATGTTTTCCTCATCAATTAAATAATTATGGATGGCGATTTTAAATTCTACTCGAAAATACACTAAAAAATCTCCAATTTATCAAGCTGGTAAATAAAATCACTAGATTGTGAATTATCGTAAATATATTACGTACGATACGTCAAAATTCACTCTGTAAAGTCCGAATAGCTATCAGACATTCATGAGGCCGTAAATTCATCACGAATAACAATTCCTCCACACTATTATACTATGGTATTGGTGCACCATTCTGGCTATAATTTTACGTTTTAATCCACTTCCTCTCGACGTAGTATTTATTAAAAAAAAAAAGTGCGCACGCCAACGTCTGACGCAAGAGTCAGCCTCGCACGTTTTCTCACTCGTCTTACTCATCGCTCGACCCAACCTATCTTTCGCTAAATTTAAAAAAACGTAGAAAAAAAATACAAAAATCATTTTTGAAAACGAAACTTGACAAGCCTTGTCGAAATTCAATTCGAAAAATAGCTGGTTGAATTATTGAATAAAAATTTACGAAAAGTATTAAAATAATTCAAATAATAATAATAATAATAATAATAAAAATATCGGATTCATTATATTTTTAAATCGTTTTAAATTAAACGAAAATTCACGGATTTAAAAATAATTTCTAAAATATCCGTATGAAAAACAAAATGAATAAATAAAAAATACGAAAAATCATTGAACGACAATCGGAAACAGACCTGTCAAATTTCGTGTTCCGAGATGCCTCAAAAAACCGAATACGACTGAGATTGAAAAAACAAACATTGGAATAAATGTTTATAAAATAAAATTATTTAAAAAAATTGGATATAAAGAGAAGAAGAATGCCACGAGGAGTTTTCTGGTTGGACGTTTGCTCGATCGACTTTCAATTTACCGATCGAAGCGAGGTTGGCTTAGCTCATGGAGACTCGGAGCCTCGCTTTCGGCCATTATGGAATCCAGCGTAGCCACGAAAGAATCGGGTCACGAAACGCACGATTCGACACCACGAAAACGATTTTTAACCACGAAAAAAAAAAACAAACAAAAAAAGACGAACAATAAAAAACGACGAACAAAAAAAATCGAGAAAATTCACTAGTCGAGGTAAACGAGTTAATCGATATAAATAAACAAAAAAAAAACGAGAAAATTATCACGCCCACCTGCCACAGCTTTTCTCTTTTTTTCCCTCCCCCTCGCTTTCGTTTCGAAATGGAAAATCCGAAATCCAAAAGGAAACTGAAAAAACGTTTTTTTTTTTACGTTTTTTTTTTTTTGTTTGCTTTACGATCGAGGAATTTTTGCTAATATCGCAAACGAATATTGGTTAACGAACGAACGTTTTACTTTCTTGGCTTTAACGTTGACGGGCTTCTCGATGCCGTAGGTAGCGTCAGAAAACTGCCGCGCCTAACAAATTCCCCCTTCGTTCTTGGTCTCGCGAGTCTCTCGCGGTATTCCCCCCCCTCCCTACTTTCATACGACTCACGTTCGAGTTTTAACGAAAACAGGTGGGGATCTCCTTCCCCCCACTTTCATCGTCAATTTAATGTTTTTTTCTTCTTTTTTTTTCTCTTTATTTCTTTTCAATATATTTTTTTCTTTTTCTTTTTTTCGATTTTATGTATTTTTAATTTTTTTTTAAATTCTCTACTCTTATAGAATATAAAAAATATTTATTATGGTGAAATTTCTTTTTATAGAATAAAAATATATAAATAAAATATAGCGAAATAAAATCTTGGAATTTGAATTTGAATGAGATTTTTTATTTTTTATAAATATAAATATTTAACATTCAATAATAATTGATTTACCGAAGTGCAATTGTTATAGATATTGTTAAAATTGTACTTTAATTTTTTATAATGTTGTAATTTCGTTGTAATAATATTGTAATTTATAGCCATTTATGATTTCGTGATTACTTCAGTTAATTATTAATTAGTTTATTGAATTATGAATGATTGAGTACTTATTCTATTATTTATATCATTAAATTATATAATTTAATATATATATATATATAATTATTTATATAATTTAATATATTTATATGATTAAATTTATAAATAAAATTTTTATAAATTTTCAAATAAATAAAATCAAATTTTCATTTATAAATAAAATTTTTATAAATTTTCGGAGTAATTCGAGGAGGATTATTTTTACCTCGGAAGATTAATAATGAAATTGGAACGCGTTGGTATCCTCAAGGAAGAAAGTTCACTGCACGTTTGCGATAACCAGAGAAAACAAAAAGAAAGGTAATAAAAAAAATAATCGTTGCAACGACTGTTTATCTTTTCAACTGGTGGAACTGGAGAACTTGCTTTGCCACTGGATACGCGTGTATCCATCTGTCGCGGGTTCCTGGCCTACACTACCGGAATATATGGCGACTCCACTCGCCATGGGATATCCGTGTCGTCCTATATACTTCGTCGCTCGTATATTTATCGTGCACGGGACATTTGAACTTTAAGTCGGGCCGTCGACCCTCCTTATTTTTTTTATTTTTACGTTTTTTCAAGTTTTTCGCTTTCGTAAAAATTGGTTTATATTTTTGTCGAAAAGAAATACAAAATCCAGTTCTTTAAATAAATATTCAAAAATCGCGTCAACTTACAAAGTTCTGATTTTATTACATTTATTTAAATATTGTTATTTATAAATAAATATACAAAAAACGTTTCTACTGTTTTCTACAAATAAATATATTTTTTATAAATATATTTGCTACTATAAATTTATGTAAAATTAATTTCTTACTTTTAAACAAATATTTTCACATTATCTATTATTTTTTCGATCGATCTCAATATTTACAGTATTAAAAAAAATTATTTTAAACATTTTTAAAAACAAATTTAACAAATAAAATAACATAAATAAATAAAATTAATTTAATAACAAATAAGAAAGAGATTCTTCACAATGGAAATTTCGTGTCGTCAAATTTCTTCATTGAGACGTTGTGCACCTCTTCGAAAACAATGTTAATTATTCTTGCAATGTGTTTTCGACTTTCGCTGTAACAATTTTCATTGTCTCCTCACTTCTCTGTTTCGACTCCCACTCGAATATGATTATAATTTGTGTGATTACGTAGAGGGGGTGGAGTGAGAACGAGAAAGAGAGAGAGAAATAAAAAGCAGATTTACACACGAGGCATTCCAGCAACTTTCGAAAAATTTTAAAAATTCAACATCTCAAAAATATCTGTAACACGAAAAAAGCGAAAAGTCGTAAATAATAGTGTAAACGTTCTTTTTTTCGAATTATTTTTTTGGCGAGTTCGAAAAAATTTGGCGTTTCGAAAATTTCAGGGTCAAGTAAACTTAGGTACGCTTTTTCTCTCCCAAGCTAAACAAAAAGTTCTGTTTTTTGTTTTATTTGAAAAAAAAAAAAAATATCTTGAGTGACATCCTCGTTTATCAACTAAAAAATAATCCATTTTTCGTGAATTTTTATTTGAAGAAATATTCACAAAAAAAATTTGAAAAAAATCGAGTACGTCGGTAGAGCCCTACTGAACACCAGAAAAAATTGGTAACCCGATTGGAGCAGGTGGGGCAAAACGGACCACTTTTAATGAAATGCCCTATAGATCGGGGAAAGAGGGAGAAGGATGGTATTACAAAAAAAAGTACTCTTCCTCCAGCCCCTTTTGCAAGATTCATCAGCGTAAAAAGTGTTCCCTCGGTGCGTGGGCGACCGCGTAAATTTCATTGGGCGCAAATGACAGTCCCTATTTACGTACCGATGGCTTTGGCGTTCTGTGCAAAGAGAATACAGAAACCATAGAAAACATTCGGAGAATTTTTTTAAACAATGATTTGTATTCTTTTTTTGATATTTTTTTAACAATACCTACTTTTTTTCAATAATATTTGTTTATTTCAATAATATTTTTTATTTCAATGATATTTTTATTATTGAAATATTTTATTTGAATAATATTTCAATAATATTTTTCAATAATATTTTTTCTATACTTTTAATTATTTTTACTATATTTTTTGTGCCAACAATTTTTATTTTTTTATTGGTAATCTTCCAACAATAATGTTTCTGTTCCAAGTGATACTTTTTTAAATTAAAATCATTTATTTTAATGCAATTTTTTAAAGACGTTCGTTTTTGTCCAAAAGTTATTTCGAGGACGTTATATTTACATAACGCTTACTACGGGGACAATAGGGTAGAGAGGATGGTTTTTGAAATCGAAAACTTAAAAAAAAAACAAAATCTTTTTTTTTTTCGTTTAGTCAAGTCGACGATGCGAGAAATTCGAGAGTAGCAATGCCAACGCATTATTACGAGAGTTCGTAAGGTCGATATGAGCGAATTAAAAACTGCCTTGGCACCCGAGACCCCGTCGATGATTCAACCGACGACGTTCATCCCGTAGCCCTCCTTCAATGAATTCTGCTCATTCTACTCACTAGTTCACAGCCATGACCTCGTATAATAACCCCCCCCCCCCCCTTAACCTCCTATAATGCGATAATTAGATTTTTTCAATTAGCTCAGATTCCTAATTTCATAAGGAAGAATTTTGATTAAATTCATTAGTTTAATAATGATTTTTTTAAATTTATATATAAAATTTAATTCAAAGATGAAAACATTAAAATAAATAATGGGAAAGTAATGTTCAATTACAATATTTTTAATGATTATTTATGAAATGATAATACGAAAAATAATTTTAATATTTTATTTTATCATATTAAATCCAATTTTATTATATTAAACTAACCCAAACAAAATCAAAGTATTGAATAAAAATTTAATAATGCAGTTAATTCTCGATTATGTAACAGCTTAATAGCCCTCCTGACCTCATTTCCAGTTCATCGCATATGCAAGCGTCAGCGTGTGAGACCCATTTATCTTTACGATCGATCACTCCCTCCCCTCCACACTCCTGCCCTTTTCGAGCACAGTAAATTAAAAAAAGACGATTATTCGAACGTGAATTAAAAAAAAAAAAAAAAACAAAATCGTTAATAAACAATCTGTGAACTGATTTTCAAAAACATCGATCTCGTCACGATTTCTTAATATCATTATTGCCTTAAATTTTAATATTAAAATTAATGGAAAAGAATCGAGGAAAATATAAATGACATATTTATGAATAATAATATTAATAAATATTATTATTCATAAATATGTCATTTATATTTTCCTCGATTCTTTCCCATTAATTTTAATATAAAAAAAATATTTTTTTTAAATATGCCCAAATTTTCAATAATTATTATTATTACTATAATTATATTTATGCATTAAAAAATTATTATGTATAAACAAATTTTAAAAAATCGTTACTATTATTTATCATATAAATTTTATTACGAAAGGAACAAACGTAACTAGAATCGCAGGAAATAACTAAAAAATTCTTTCAACCGTCAAGTGGAAACCGGAAATGCGAGTTGCATCGGTGACTTGACGACTTTTCGACGCCTGGGGTGCATGAATAAAAAGAGGCGGTTAAAAGCCATCACAAAAGGACGAGGGGAAAAAAAAGGACCCGTTGTCGAATTTCTTCTCTCCCTCTTAAACTCCCCTCTTTTATTTACCCCCCCCCCCCCTCTTTGGTTCTTTCCGAGTCTATCACTGGATCATCTTGAAGAACATCGTTTGGTCTCGGGTACCTGTCTCGTGCGTTACCTGCTCGACGAAGAACGGAATGTTGGGCTTGTCTTCGTTCGAGGGGCGGGGAGGGGGGGGGTGGGGTGGAAGAGAGAACGAGAGAAGAATAGAGAAAAACAGACGAGGATGCAGAATCAGGATGATAAAAAAAAAAGGATGAAGCTTTGACTTTTTACCACACGTGACCAAACTAGAAAAACAGGCGTCTTCGAAGACGCGATCGGAATATACCGGGTGGCGAATGAAAGTGAAAAAAGTTTTTTTTTTTTGTTACGTGCAAAAAGCTAGTAATTTAAGTTGGGGTAAAATTAGTTAGGTTAGGTCGTGGGTGAATTTTGATTTATTTATGATTAATTTATGAATTAATAAAATTTTTTTGTTTTTACTTGTTTGATTATTTATAGTTTATATCTACTGATTTAGTTTGTGATCATTCTGTTTATAATGTTTCGATTTGTAACTAATTGCTACAGTAATTTTGATAAAGCTTGGGTTAGTACTGAATTCTGATTTAATACTGATTTTTTATTTAGATGAAAAAAATGGAAATTTCGTTTATGAATTTTTTTTTTTAATTGGGATAGTGCAAATTTGTTCAGTTTCGTCGTAAGGTACATTAGGAACAATGAGATCAGTACAATGTCATTTAGGATGAATTATTATTGAGGAAGAAGAAATTTTGAAAAATGGGTTGAGACGTTTCATAAAAAGGAAAAAATTTGCTGCCATTTAACAAGCAAAATTAATGATTTTAAAAAATAAAATGATGACGTAATTTTATAAAGAGGATGAATTATTTCTAAGCAAGAAGAAATTTTGAAAAATGGGTTGAGACGTTTCATAAAAAGGAAAAAATTTGCTGCCATTTAACAAGCAAAATTAATTATTTAAAAAAATAAAATGATGACGTAATTTTATAAAGAGATTTCCTATGAAATCTCAATATTAAATAAAACAATATATTATTTTTAGAAAATAGTAAATAGAACAATTAATTATTTTTAGAAAAATCATTTAGGTTAATTTTTTCAAATTTCGAAAGCAATTTTAATTTTAAAAAAGGACCAAAAAAAGGAAATTCCAAAAAAATGGTTCAGACTGTCCTTCAACAATCCTGCAGGGATTGCTTCAGGGATTGGTGAGGTTATCGATTATTCGAGGTAGAACCCTCGGACCCACAGGATCTTCCACCACCGACTTTTTCATCGCCATTTCCGAACAAAATAATAAAATGAATTTTAATTGTAAATAACGAACCTTTACGAGGGAATTGACGACTGGACTTTCGAGCAAGCCCTTCAGGAATAGGAGATCCGTGTCGTCGGCGGCGACTTTGCCGAGCTCCTCGATATTGTCTCTCACGTGCATGAAGGCCGCTGGAACAGTCACCGTGCACTTCTCCATAACTCTGAACCCTGTACTACTTTTACACCCTATAGATATATTCTAAATTCACCCTTCGCCCGTTGTCCCATCTCGAGTTTGCGCGGTTCATTTTTGACGAAGGGTGGGAGCTGGGAGGGGGTAAAGCTCGGTCGGTAAAAAGATCTCCCTTTATTTCCACTATTTTATTTAAACAATATATTTCTCATTATTTTTATTTCGAATTTATTCAAAAAAAAATATTTCTCATTATTTTTCTTTCGAATTTATTCAAAAAAAAATATTTCTCATTATTATTATTTCTAATTTATTTAAACAATATATTTCTCATAATTTGTATTTCGAATTTATTCCAAAAAATATATTTCTCATTATTTTTATTTCGAATTTATTTCAACAAATATATATTTCTCATTATTTTTACTTCTAATTTATTTAAACAAAATATATTTCTCATTATTTTTATTTCGAATTTATTCGAAAAAATATATATTTCTCATTATTTTTATTTCAAATTTATTTAAACAATATATATTTCTCATTGATTTTATTCTGAATTAAACAATTTCTTTTTTATTTATTTCTTTTAAATTAAATTTTTTTTGTAAATTTAATTTTGTTTTCGATTAATTGATTAATTTATTTTTCGAACGATTAGAAGACTACGAACGAAAAACGAAAAAATTAAGGGGGCAGGGTTCAGATGGGTTCGATGATTCACCCTCGAACACCCCCGGGCGTGGCACATCCCCAACTGACCGATCAATATTCTCAGCTACAGGTGGCAAAACATTTTTCCTCCAACTCATTTCCATTTTTTTATACCTCCAGACCTCGTGGACAATATTTGGTAGAATGAAAAACAATTCGAGCTCAAGCTCAAGGCTTTGAGTTTGCGCTAATTCCGAGACGTTAATTGAGTTAGCAGTTGCATTTAAATTAACAGCCTTATGTCAAATGCTCAAGTCTTTGTAACCTCATTTTTGCATTATCATCTGAATGAATTTTCAATAAAAATTGTATTTAAAAAAATCGAACGAATAAAAAAAAACAACTACATTTATAATGTCCACAAAATAAAAAACAAAAAATTACTCGAAAGAAAAAAAATCAAGAAATTTTACGAATTAATTAAAACTCAATGGAAATCGATTTTCAAAAAATGCAAAAAAAAACTCGTAATTGAAAATAGCTGAAAATTTCACGAATTAATTAAAACTCAACGTAAATTGATGGAGAAAAAATAGAAAAAAATTAAAAAATAAAACACGATCACTTTTTTCGTGAGTCCCGTTACCGTTTTCGACCTGATGAATTTTGGCACCATTGACGGCATCCGTGCTCGCCAAAAGCCTTTGATCTTCCGGTTTTTCCTTTCTCCCGAAGAACACCATTTTTGTTTCGCCACGAAATCAACAACGAAATAAAAAAAAAAACGCACAATGGCTTAAAATTTCACTCGGAATATTTCAAAAACAACGTTCCTCAAATTGAATCCATTTTTCGTTGGTTCAAAATTGCTTAATTTTTATTGCAAAGATTTTTCAATTTTTTTTTTCGTTTGGATTTTTTATTTTTATTTTTTTTTAAATTTGTTTTTTTTTTCGCGAGCTCGGAGACGGAGATGAGAGAGTGACGCGAGCGCGAAGCCGAATGAAAACCGTTTGTTACACCTGCAGTCCGAAGGGGCCTCACCGAAAGGGGCCCCAGGAACGGGCCCACAAGAACGAGGGCTCCAATGTAACGCGACACCGGACCGATAACTGACACGAGACACTCGCTTTTCACGTCAAATTCCAAAGGAATAATTTTTTTTAATCAATTATTTCAATTGTTGCATCAATTAATAACGATTTTCTGAAAGACACGTTAATTACAGAATTTTTTGATATCCAATTGTTTCAATTATGAATAGATTTTTTTGTATTTCATATAATATTTTTTACAAAATTTTGTGTTATATATTTTTTTATTTTTTAGAAATTTTGTTGTTTTTTTAAATGAATATTTTTATTTCTTGTAAATAATTATTCCACGACACGTTTGGGTTTGTTTGGGTTTACATAATCATTTTCTACATTTTTTCTTCATACATGATTTTCCATAAAAAAAACTTTTACTTTTGCATTAATTTAAAAAATGATATTTGCCTGGAGCGTTTTTTCATCGATTCTAAATCGTTCGAAATTCTCGTGCGTTTTTTTTATTTGTTCGATACCGTAAATTTTTCAAAAATTCCTGAAATTTGTCGAAAACGATGTTTGCTTTAATTTCACGGATAATCAGTGATTAATTGATCCACACAATTGTATAGTTAAATAACTGATTATTAATTATCGATATCGTTAATTAATTACTCACATTAATTATTGGATAATTAAACTTGGATACTCAATTATGTTAATTAATTATATAATTAAATTGGATAATTAATTATGTTAATTAATTATATAATTAAACTTGGATAATTAATTATGTTTATTAATTATGTAATTATACGAATAATTAATTGTATCGATAATTAATTATTTTCTATCAATTTAATCATTATTTGAGAGTTTTTTTTTACTCTACGACGATAATTAATTAACCGTTAAGTGTTCCCAGATAATTTATTCCTCCAAACGTCCCATTGTTAATAACTCAGTCTCGTTGGGATTTATTTCCGAAAAATTTTTTATCTTTTCGAAGACACGTTCGAGCGAGAACTGGCCCGTTATTTCGTCGATGCAGACTCTTCGATTCTCGACGTCGAAGATTTCGTTGCGAAGTGAGAAAGAAGCCGGAGAGAGAGAGAGAGCGAAGATTTGAGGTTGGGGGAGGGGGGATACAGAGAAAGAGAAGATTTCTGATCCGAAGCGAGTGTGGTTTTACAGCTGGCATGTTTTAACTCCGTTCTGGCAAACCCGATGATTATAAGAGAGTCCGGGTACGAGAGAGAAGAGTTTTCTTAGACAAAATTCACGGGGATTTATAGTGGGCACACTTAGCGTTCTCGGGATTCCGCGAGAGTACGAGAGAAGACACGGGGATAATTCTGGTCATCTATTTATGTCCATTTTTTTTTTTTCAAACTATTCGATGTTTAGAAAAAAAAATACATTTTCGTCGATTTATGGAGGAAACGATTTTTTATTGCGAATTATTGCATCGATACTTGAACATTATTTAATTGCTGTTAAAATGCGCCAAAAAATGTTTTTTTTTAATTTTTTTATAAACCCTAATGATTAATATTTTTATATATATATATATATTATTTTATTGTTGAAATATATATATTTTATCATGTAACTAGATTTAAAAGATTATATATTTTTTATATTTATTAATATTATATATATATATAATAGAGTTTTATTTGCATAACTTGTTATAAAGTTTTTTACAAAATATTTATTAATATTAAATATAACGTAATCAAATTAACATCTGCAATAATTATAATGTTCATAATAAACATTTTTAAATAATTTATTATTCCAATCAGAAATAATAATAAATACTAAAAAAATAATTATTCAATTAATTCAACACAGTCATTTTTCGTTCTCGATTAACGATGAAACTTTCATTATAGAAAAAAAATTAAATAACGATTGATAAAAATATTCTTGTATTTGAGAAATCACGAATGACACCCACCTGTATGGGACGGTAAATCGATTCGTTCTTTACCCCCAGCGAATCCTATTTTCGTCAGCGATATCAACGATCGACTGCCACGAACGTTCTTTGCCATTTCCCCGTCAATTTACGTCGTCACCCTTCAGCTACTAAGAAATTCGAGCGTATCAATCGTATCGTCGTTATTATAAATATTCATTATTATAAACATCGGACAATAAAAAAAGTTAAAAATATTTAAATATTTTTAAAAATTTATGAAGAATTAATACAATAAAATAATAATAATCGATATTTTAAGAAAAAAATGGTTAAAAATGATTGGTCTAGTAATTTTAAGCAAAAATGAAAAAATCTAGGTTTTTTCGAATTTTCAATAATAACAATAATAATAATAATAATAATAATAATAATCTTCTCGACGTAAAAAATGTTTCTAAAAATAAATAACGATGTTTTACCTTTAATCCAAAAAAGTGACATCCGGTTGATCGAGGGCTTGTTTTTTTTTCGAACCTGATATGCAATTTTTTTTTGCTAATTGTTAACATTTCGAAAATCGAACGACGAAATTTGGAAAGTTCAAGCGTTTAAAAAAAAAGAAACGGTATTTTGTGGAACGAATTTTTGTTTGTTTGGGTTTTTTCTTTTTTTTTTTGTTGCACGAGTATCGAATACTCGACGACGAAGCGTGAGTTACCCTTGCTCGGACGTTTCTAACATTCGTCGATCGATTTGCTACGTTCACCTGCTCGCGAGGAACACCCCCTGAAACCTTCACCTGTTCAGTAAGCAACATTGTAGTCCATGCAAGGACGATGCAAGCCTGACTAATCGACGTCTCGAAGAAACGCACAAAAAAACTACCCCTTAAAAAAAACATTGAAATTGAACGCAAACACTTGCAAATAAAAATATTAAAAAAATTTGTTGAATGAATTAATTGTTAAATAAATAAATCAATGGTTTAATTGTTTATGAAAGATTTTTTTTTAAGATTGATCGGTCAATTTTTTTTGCTATTTTTCATCGTTTTTAATTTATGAGAGATCTTGACTGCAAATGTTACCATTTTTCAGAATGGAGTAAGCTAGTGGCGCCAATACCAGTTATTATGCAATATTCCATCCCGAAAACGAAAAATTCTCGATCGATACAGGTTTTCCTATTTTATCGACGGTCGGCAATACCTCGATTCGACTTACCAACTGTCGGTAACAAACATGTTTGTTTTTTTCCCTGGTTCTGTTGGCAATGAATTTTCGTCCGGCTCCGCCGGTGCAACCGATCGAATTTTACTTACCGACCGTCGGCTTATCGACCGTCGGTAACAAAGGAATCTCGTATTTTTATACTGTTATCGATAATGCTGGATTCAGTTTTTATCGTAATTCTTATCATTATTGTTAACCGTTAATTGTTATTGTTAATTGTTATTAAAATATTTTTAACGGTTTAAAATGAGTACATTTTTCGTGTAAGATCAAACATTAGGAAATGGGATATCGATACATTTTCGATGCTCTTTGAACAGTGGAGAACGAAAGAAAACCCGTTTTATCAAGATTATTTTATCACCTCTAATCAAATTTACTACTGATACGTGTTACGAGCGTTGAAATACTTTAAGAAGCTTTTATTCATATTGATAAAAAAAATCAGGGGTACGCCGTGTTGGTATACGGTTATCTGGCAAATTGAATCCTCTTATCAGCGGTCTCGTCTTTCGAAAGCATCGCCACGATCTCTGATAAAGCCTTCTGGATCAATAGCTATTTTTAGTTTTTAAAAATAAAAATAAAAACCTTAAAAAAAGTATAATAATATTAAAAGTAAAAATAAAAATAATAAAAAATGAATACAATAAATGTGAAAAAAAAATCATACGAATAAATTAATGATTAATTAATTTACGAATAATATAATTAATAAATAACTATAATAAATATAATAAATAAATATAATTAATAAATAATATAATAATAAATAACGAATCATATACGAATACGAATAATTAATAAATTAATGATTAATAAATTAAAAAATGAAGAAATGTAAATTAAAAAATGAAGAAACGTAAATTAAAAAATGAAGAAACGTAAATTAAAAAATGAATAAATATTAACAAAAGACAAATAAAAAATAAACGTATAACAAAACTAATGAATAAATATTGGTTTGAGTAGGTTTTCACTGCTGACTATGATTGAGGGTTAAAATGTAATATCGTTTCAAGTACACCTATTACGGTTCCATGAGGTCAGCTCGAACACGTGGTACACATGAGCTCGTTACAACAGAAAGGAAGTGTCATCACTGGTGGTCTTACTGTACGTGTTGCACAAACATACGAGCCGGGCTCTCCCAGTTAATAGAACGAAAATCTGACCGCGAAAGGATCGGTTGATTAGTCTCGAGTTATTCTTCCCGATTCGTTGCTTTATAAACGGGGATTTCCGCCTTTTCATCTCCGCGATTTGATAACGAGAGAATTCATTAATTGGCGTGTAATTAATCAACGAAAAATTAGCAATTTCAAATTTTCGTTTGGGTTTGTTTGGGTTCGAATGGAATGGAAATGAATCCAAACAAACCTAAACGAACCCAAACAAACTTTAACGAGCCAAAAGAAAAGCCAAAGGAACCCAAACAAACCTAAACGAACCCAAACGAGCCAAAAGAAAACCAGTGGAACCCAAACGAACCCAAACGAGCCAAAAGAAAACCAAAGGAACCCAAACAAACCTAAACGAACCCGAACGAGCCAAAAGAAAACCAAAGGAACCCAAACAAACCTAAACGAATCCAAACGAACCTAAACGAACCCAAACGAGCCAAAAGAAAACCAAAGGAACCCAAACAAACCTAAACGAATCCAAACGAACCAAAAGAAAGCCAAAGGAACCCAAACAAACCTAAACGAACCCAAACGAACCAAAAAAAACCAAACAAACCCAAACAAACCAAAAGAAAACCGAAGAAACCCAAACAAACCCGAACCAATTCAAACAAACCCAAACAAACCCAAATTGTAAAAAAAACAAGATAACAATGAAAGCCTGAAAGTTACGTGGTGACGTTCGTCAGCGCGTTCTCCATCATTGGATATAAGGCTTTCAAACGATCGTAATAGCGTTCGATGTGCCAGCTTTACAAGACGAGTTTTACACGCACGTCTGAGATCTATGCATCGGGCGTTCCAGGCCCAATTTTCCCGAAACTCAGAAAACAAAAATGTCAAAATATCGATAATCCTCGATCATTAATTTTATTAATTATATGTAATAAAACTATTAATTTTTTTATTTTATTTTTTGATAATTGATTTTGATTGATAATCGATTTGATAATTGATTTTTGATAATTGATTGATTGATTGATTGATTTGATAATTGATTGATTGATTGATTGATTTGATAATTGATTTTTTGATAATTGATTTTAACTATACTCAATCCTTTCATATATCTATTTTTTAAAATTACTATTAAACTCAATTATTATTTTCACTAATTACTATTCGTTACTAATTCCTATTATTCATAATTAATGTTTTTTTTTTTGTATAAATTGCCATTATTCGTACTCACGATCTTTTTTTCTCGGAACAAATAGAATAAATGAATAAACCTAATTAAACTCGTTTTTATACAAATTATATGAAAATTCATGTAACGAATAATTACGTAATAATCAATACACAGAAAAATAATTTTATCGTATGGTTAAATTTTTTTTTTCGTTATAATTTGACTTTTTAATAAAAGAATATCTTTATTATTATTATTAATATTACCATTATTTTTAAACTTCGATTCACTATCACAAGTATGAAAAAAAGTTGGCGGGAAACAAGAAAGAGGAATTTCTCAAAAATGACAGACAACTTTTTTTTACCAAATTCCGAATGGCCGAAAGAGGGGATTTCATGAGAGGGGAAGTGACGAAGGAAAGAGGGAGGGGGGGGTGAATTAATCGATTTGTCGTGAAATGTCTCGTGTACGCACTTTAGGGTACAGTCGAGAGCGATAACGGGAGCTCTGGTCCGTTCGTATAGTCGCATCATTGGACATTCCAGTGCTCCGAGATCCTCGCGACGGATCATCACGATTTTCTCCACCTATCGAATCCCGCAAAAAAGATCGGCTCGGAAATCGGTAAAAATAAGAAAAAAAAAAACGCAACCTGCGTTTTCTGTTAAAATAATAAAAAACAAAAAAAAAATTTCCCCGTCGACGAGAAAAATCGGAAAATAAAAAAAGAATCGTTAAAAACAGAAATCGTGAAAAGAAAATTACGAGACATCCTGTTTTCAGGAGGAGCACGAGTGAGAATATATATTTTTTTTCCGGTTTCGATAAGCTGTTATTTTAATGGAAAACCGGTAAAAATAAAAACGGTCTTGACGTCGCTGAGGTTTTATTTCCGGCAGTTGACAGTTACGAGAATTCGTGATTTAAACGTTTAACTTTTTTTTTACAACAAAATTTGAACAATTTCACTTGAACGTTTTTTTTTTATTTCATTTTTTTTTTTTCATTTTCAGACTCGTGAAGCGAGTGATTTCTTTTTCGTCGATCCTTCGAGGAGAACCGATCGTTTTGTTGGGAGGTTAAGCCCCGAAAAATGTCTCGAAAAAACGTGAGTTTTTTTCGTTTTTTTTTTAATTTAAAAACATTTTTTTTAATTAAAAAACATTTCTTTTAAATTAAAAAACAGTTTTTTTAATTAAAAAACATTTTTTTTTAACTTAAAAAACATTTTTTTTAATTAAAAAACATTTTTTATTTTTTTCAGTCTGATGAATTAATTTGTTATTTTTTTTTGTTTGGGCTTTTTTGAAACGCGTTTTTCTTCGGCAGCTTTTCTCCACATTTTTTTCGGTCGGTCTGTTATCGACTGCGATAATTAAGATCGTCACGATCGATGCTCGGAGCTTGGAAAACGACGACGATTTTCCAATTGACAACGACGACGCCTCGACGAGTCCCTTCACGCTCGAGGAAATTTACAAGGGTCATTATTACGCGTTGCCGTTCAACGGGACTTGGATATCCTCGAACGAGATTATTTACGAAGATTTTTCGAACGGCGATATCGTCAAGTACAACGTCGAGACGGAGAGAATCACGAGGATCCTGAGTGGTGACGCACTGGTGACTAAAACTACCCTAAACAATGAATTTTATCAACTGATATTCCTTATCTCAAAATTTTTCGAAAAAACCGAAAAAAAAATTGACTTCTCTTGTTTTTTTTTATATTGATGAATTTATCGTTTATTTATTTATTTATTAATTTTTTGACGAATTCTTTGGAGGATGACTCACGTAAAAAATTTGTATTTTAAAAATTCTAGATTTTGCCATTTTTTGAACAATCTTTAAATAAAACATTTTTGAAAATGTCATACGAAAATATTGATAGTTTGGAGCTTGATATTTTTGGGACATTTTAGGCGATGAAAAATTTTGAAAAATTTTTTCGTCGAATTATACCACTTTTATTTCGAGTTTGTCTTCGTCTCGGTGAGATGGAAAAGAAAACTTTTATTTTCTTGGAGTCTCGGTACTCGTTCGCCTACCTGACCTCTCGTGTCTGCATAAACCCACGTACTTCAAATCTTTCTCAAATATTCGTCGCTATCGAGACCCAACTTCGATTATACTCGAGCTCGTTCTCTAAACTTTCGATACTCCTCGATCACTGTGTCCGCAATTTTTTTTTTTTCCGTCTGTCAGAAATATTTTATTCTCGTAAAGTTTTTCGAACTCAATATCAATTTTGCATCACAGTGTTTTACTTACTTTTCAAAATTCCTTTTATTTCTAATGTATTCAATTTCTTTAATTTTTATTATCAATCGAATAATTTAGAAAAATAATTTGGTAAATTATTCTTATTATTAAATGTTAAACTATTATTCGATCAATTATTGAATAAATAAAAATAATTTATATTTCGATTTAATTTTCTTGGCAAGAGAAAAAACAAAAATTATTTTGAAAGATCCAATGAATAATATCAAAGATACGAAAATAAATCGAAACTCTTTGAAATGGAATTAAAAATCTTTTTTATTTTGCTTCTTGAGTAAACTTTTTATAAATAAAATAAAATTTTTAAATAAATGCTTTATTTCAGGCCAACTACGATTTGGGATTTTCGTACGGGCTGTCGGCCGATCACAGTCATTTGCTCATTGGATACGCTCCGCAAGCTGTAAGTTATTTAAATAACCAGATCATTCATAAACATTCAAAAATTGTACTAATCAGCTTCAATAAATTTATAGCTGTATTTTGAACATTAAAATTTTTGTCAAATATTGCATTTTTTTAGAATCGAAAAACATACTTTTTTTTCAGAAATTTCGACATTCGCAATACCGGAAGTACGATGTCTATAATATCAAAACTCAGTGAGTTTACTTTTTCAATTTCGTTAATAAAAGTTCGAGCAAAAAATATGTGCATTCAATATTTCGTTTATTTTTTTTTCGTCAATTTTTTTAAATTTGTATTTTTTTTTCGTCAATTTTTTTTAATTTGTCTTTTTTTTCGTCAATTTTTTTTAATTTGTATTTTTTTTCGTCAATTTTTTTTTAATTTGTATTTTTTTTTCGTCAATTTTTTTTAATTTGTATTTTTTTTCGTCAATTTTTTAAAATTTGTATTTTTTTTACTTTTATTCATATTATTTAATAGAATATTTAAAAAATTATAAAATTCGTTACGTCATCATACCCATCATCTGACAAATTTTAATTACGTAGATTGCGATTTTAATTATTATTCGCCAGCAATAATAAATTATTATTATACAAAAATATAAATAAATGCATAATACTGATATTTGATGATTTTTCTTGATGAAAATTACGGAAATAGCAAAGTGGAGAAAATTGCAGATGGACAGGAAATATTACTGGCCAAGTGGGCACCGGTTGGTAACTCCTTGATTTACGAGAAAGACAGTGATTTGTATTATCGTGAGATAAACGAGAATGGCACGCCAGAAATAAGACGATTGACTACCGATGGTGTAGTTGGAACGATTTACAACGGTTTGCTCGATTGGGTTTACGAAGGTAAAAAATCGTCAAAAAAAACTAAATTATTTAATAACCATCCTCTGAAAAAATTCATAAAAACAAATACACCAATTTGTACAAATTAAAAAAAAATAATTCGAATAAGCTTCTGTATTGACTGTAAAATGGAATTAAATTCAAAAAAAATTTGGAAAATTTCAAAATTACTCCGAATTCTGATTTTTTTTTCGAACAGAGGAAGTGATGGGAACCGGAAGTGCTGTTTGGTTTTCACCGGATGGAAATTATTTGGCGTTCGTCAGTTTGAACGACACCGAAGTTTTGACAGCTTCCTATTTTTATTATGGCGAGCCGGGCGATTTGAATTTTCAATATCCCAAGGAAATCAAAATCAAATATCCCAAGGTAAATTAATTATAAGCTGAAACACATATACAATTATTTATATCACCTCATTCTTGGAAATTAAGGAAAATCATTAATTATGAAAATTTATTTAATTTATTGTTGGAATATTAAATATTGATATTTATTTATTTTCAGAATTGAAACTTTAAAATTGAATCTATATAATTTTGAAAAATATATATAGTTGAAATATATATTGAATTTTCGTACTTTGTTTCGCCAATTATTTTCTATAATTGAATTCAACCATAAATATTTAATTCGTATCAATGAAAATTAAAAATTAATTATCCAACGAAATTAGTTTAAAAAATCAGTTCTTCAATCAACCGTTAAATCGTCTGTTTCTTAATTAAACAATATATTCAATAAAATTAGTTCAATTAAACGAATAATTGAACAAACTTAACTCAATTATACTAATGATTCAATTTGTGAAATAATTATCTCAGTTAAATAAAATTTATATATTAATTAAGAATTACATTAAAAAAAAATCAAAAATTAAATTTAATACAAAATTAAATTGACACTTGAAAATTCGTTTATTTTACGCTTTAGATAAATAATGATCGAAACGTATTGTATTTCAGAATTAGAAATAAAAATTCGAATACCTTTTTCGAAATTTAATACTTTTGGCGGTTTGGTGAAATGTTTTATTGCTTTATTTGAATTTCGCTGTGACAGTCGTGTTCTTAATTCGCTTATTTATATGTCTGTATCTCTTATCTTTGGCACGTATATATATATATATATATATATATATATATATATATGAAAACGTATACGACGCCTTCACCGAGAAAACCGCCCATCGATTAACGATAGTTGGGACAAGTCGCGGTTGAACGTACGAGCCAGATAAGTCCTAATCGGTAGGAGGTAACCAAAATAACGCTGATGTGATTGTTCCAATATTATAGGGTGATACGAGTAATCACGTATCAATACGAAGATTCCAATCAATCAATTATTTATAAACAAAACTATTTATTTGTAGTTGAACCCCAACAAACCCAAACAAATTTAATGAATTTCTTCATCAATAATAAATTTTATTTATGGATAAAAAAATTTAAAAAATTTATTTATGAATATTATTTTGTTTGGGTTTGTTTGGGGTCGAAAGATTTGTTTGAGCTAAATTCGTTGATAAAAATATGATTATTTTCTTCGAGAACTTTTGTAAGTTACTTGCTAATTAAAACGTGATTTTTTTATTAATGAATTCGTCTGGGTTGACTTCGAATAAAAATTTGTATCGCACCTTTTCTCTGGGTTAAGTGACAATTGAAATGCTATTTTTTATTCAGGCAGGCACGAAGAATCCTCGAGTTTTCTTGCGCCTCGTGAATCTGAGGGATTCCAGCTCCAAGCCCTTGTCACTCCAGCCACCAATTGACGTTGTTGGCAAGTGAGTTACGATCAATCATTCCTACAAAGTTCCTCCTGTACATATTTTTGTTTGTTTGGATCTTGTTTTGAAAAAAAAATAGGGTTTTTGGAAATTAGTTTTTTTTGTTAGACAATTTGTTTTTTTTCTTTTTTTTTTAAATATTCTGTCAAGAAATTGTTTTTTCTTTCGTAAATGTTTCTCTAAAAAAAAAGGGTTTTTTTTATTTAAAAAATTGTACTTTTCTTAACTTAAATAATTTTTTAAAAAATTTAATTGAATTAAAAAGTAAAATTTGAAATAAAATTTAATTTAAAAAACGAAAAAAATTGTTTTTTTTTCTCTAAAAAAATGTTTTTGTAGAAAAAAAGTGTTTTTTCATTCAAAAAATTGTACTTTTCTCAAGTTAAATATTAAAAAAAAATTAAATTGAATAAAAAAATTTAATTTAATTAAAAAAACGAAAAGAATCAAATGGAAAATAAAATTAACGATAAAAAAATTGGACTTTTTTTGTAAATTACGTAATTAGGGATCACATATTGTACACGGTGAGCTGGCTGACGAACACGAGTGTGGTAGCGACGTGGACGAACCGCGTGCAAAATATCGGTGAGATCGTTACGTACGATCTAACCGGAAAACGAAATAACTTGTTGCACTTGGAGGAGAAGAAGGGTTGGCTCGAGATACCCGATCAAATAATTGTCAACGATGACCGAATTTTTTTAACGAAGTATCAAGAAACTAACACAATGGATGGAAAATACGTACATTTGACGAGTTACGATTTTATTAACGATACTTTGACGAACGAGAGGGATCTCACTCCCTTTCCATCGACGGTACAATCCTTCCTTGGAATCGATCCGAAGAAGGGAAAAATTTATTATTTGGCCGGTGCACCCGGTGAGCCTTCCCAGAGAAATTTGTATTCCATCCACGTCGATGGAGAAAAAAAACCGAATTGCATATCCTGCAGCCTCCTAACACCGGAAGGTAATTTTCTCGAGGCCGCCTGGCCGACAAAACTACCACTACCTTCATTCTTTTTTTTTTTCATCATTCTTTCGAAGCAACTTCCCGTTTCTTAACTTTTTTTTACGACCAAAAAATATTTCATCCGGCAACAAAATTATTTACGAGAATTTTCATTCGCATGATTTTCGAGAATGTTGATACCTTTTTCCTATTTTTATTTTTCGATCCTTTGTTTTTCCTTGTTTGGGTTTGCTTGGGTTTAATTTATTTTTTCTTTTTTTTTTCGATATTTTTCGAATTTCTTTTTTAATTGATTTTTTTTTTATTTAAAAAGTGTGTGTGTGTTTTTTTTTAGATTTTAAGTAATATTTTTCCTCATTCGTTTACGAAATAGAACTCTGAAAAATGATTTTTCATTTTTCCTTTTGGGAAATATTTATATTGAAAAGTGCCGAATTGAATAATTATTTATTGAATAATATTATGACATTAATTAATGAAAATTTTTATGGAACTCAAAGAAAACCAAACAATTTATTTGTGTAATATAAATTGTGAATATTTGTAATAAATTGACTTTTCAGTGAATTCTTAATTAAATGAATTTATCGATAAAATAAAATCAATTAATTTATAAAATAAATAAAAAAAATCTCATAGATTTATTGAATTGTTCAAAATGTATTCTTGTTTGGTTACGATTTAGTAAATAAATAAATAAATTAATTAATAATCAATTCATTTATAAAATAAATGAAAAAAAATCTCGTAGATTTATTGAATTGTTCAAAATGTATTCTTGGTTGGTTACGATTTAGTAATTGTGGAAGGACACGATTCTTTTTTCCATTTGAATCGGCAATCGATTCGCGTTGAAGAGTTACGAAATTGTGATCAGGTAACAACTGCACGTACGCGTCAGCCTCGTTCTCGAAGGACGCTACGAATTATGTCCTCACGTGTTCGGGCCCGGATCCAACGACCGTACAAATTTACAACAGCGAGCACGACAGGATTTTCACCTGGCAGAATAACGAAATGCTGCGACGAAAGTTGGAGCGACGTTTGTCGTCGACCGTAAAGACGGTGAATGTACAGGTGAACGGTTACACCAGTAAGGCCAAAATGATGCTCCCCCCCGGATTCAACGAGAGTCACACTTATCCAATGATCGTCCAAGTGTGAGTCAAATAATTCAATATTGACGAATAATTGAAAGTACCGATCGAGCTATTTTTTCCAATATCGATTTTTCGGATTGTTTGGGTTTGTTTGGGTTCGAGCTATTTTTGCCAATATTGGTTTTTGGGGTTTTTTGGGTTTGTTTGGGTTCGAGCTATTTTTGCCAATATTGATTTTTCGAATTGTTTGGGTTTGTTTGGGTTCGAGCTATTTTTGCCAATATTGGTTTTTGGGATTTTTTGGGTTTGTTTGGGTTCGAGCTATTTTTGCCAATATTGGTTTTTGCGGTTGTTTGGGTTTGTTTGGGTTCGAGGGATTTTTGCCAATATCGATTTTTGGGATTGCTTGGGTTGGTTTGGGTTCGAGGGATTTTTGACAATATCGATTTTTGGGATTGTTTGGGTTTATTTGGGTTCGAGGGATTTTTACCAATATCGATTTTGAGGGTTTTTTGGGTTTGTTTGGGTTCAAGCTATTTTTGACAATATCGATTTTTGGGATTGCTTAGGTTTGTTTGGGTTCGAGGGATTTTTGCCAATATCGATTTTGAGGGTTTTTTGGGTTTTTTGGGTTCAAGCTATTTTTGACAATATCGATTTTGAGGGTTTTTGGGTTTGTTTGGGTTCGAGCGATTTTTACCAATATCGATTTTGAGGGTTTTTTGGGTTTGTTTGGGTTCGAGGGATTTTTGCCAATATCGATTTTTGGGATTGTTTGGGTTTGTTTGGGTTCGAGCTGTTTTTGTTTAGATTCGAACTATTTTTGCCGATATCGGTTTTTGGGGTTGTTTGGGTTTGTTTGTTTGGGTTCGTGGCGTTTTTGGCAGAATTTCGAAATGTTTGATTTTTGACGAATTTCGAAATGTTTGATTTTTGACGAATTTCGAAATGTTTGATTTTTGACGAATTGAAATGTTTGATTTTTGACGAATTTCGAAATGTTTGATTTTTGACGAATTTCGAAATGTTTGATTTTTGACGAATTTCGAAATGTTTGATTTTTGACGATTTTCGAAATGTTTGATTTTTGTCGAATTTTGATATATGGAAACCCAAACAAACCCAAACGATAAAAATGTGACCAAACGACGCAACCTGGAAGATCTCTATATCGTTTAGATTTTTTTGGGTTTGTTTGGGTTCGAGGAATCTCTTGCAGAACATTGCCATTTTTCAAGTTCCGACCAATTTTTAAATATACCAAACAAAGAAATTTCATCAGCCTAAAAAATTCATTTTTCGATTCGTTTGGGTCTGTTTCGGTTGGACGAATTTTCGTCAGAATCTCGAAATTTGTAAATTTGTAAATTCTGATAAATTTTTGAATATCGCAAACGAAAAAAAATGTGATAAACCTATGCAACCTGGAAGGTCGATTTTTTGGGCACGTAGGGCTCGTATTTAATGGGTAAACGCACGTGCGCAATGAGATATTCGACTTCGTTAATTGTACGAATTTATGCATTGTGCACGTAATATTAATGGGCCAATTACTTCAGTTTAATGAGTCGTTCGGTACGCAATTGCAATTTTGGCAAAAAACGCAAACGCGCGTGCGCGGATTGAGCGTCGAGATGGAAAAAAAAAATTCATTAATTCAATTAACCGATTCAATTTTTTTAATTGATACATCGTTAATTGTTGAACTTTCGGAGTAAGAAAAAAAAAAAAAAAATACTGTGCAGTTACGCAGGTCCGAACACCGCCGCGATAAAGGATTTATCGTCGTACAGCATGAGCTCTTATTACGTGACGAATCGCAGTGTTATTTGGACGGTTATCGATGGCCGTGGTAGCGCCTACAAGGGCAGCGAAATGCTATTTCAGATTTACAGACGTCTGGGAAGTGTAGAAATCGAGGATCAAATTGCCGTCACGAAGTAAGTACTTTTTGCAAACTCGACGTTATTTCATTGTTTCGTCTTATTATCAACGACGACTAATATTCCCTGAAAAATTTTCACATTTTCGACCTTCATTATAAAAAAAAAAAAAGAAATAAAAAAATTGAAATAGAAAAAAATAATTTTTTAAAATCCTACTCCACTTGAAATGATTTATTTACTTGAATAAATAAACAAAAAGAAACAATAAAATGAAATATAAAAAAAAATATAAAAAACGAATATCCTACTCTATTTGCAATTTTTTCTTTATTTAGATAAATAAATAATGAGAAACAAAAAAATGAAGTAGAAAAAATAATCAAAAAATAAATATCCTACTCTACTTGGAATTTTTTATTTATTTAAATGAATAAACAAGCGAAAAAGAAAAAAATGAAATATAAAGAAATAATAAAAAAAAACATCCTACTCTATTTTCAATTTTTTCCAAATTTAAATAAATAAAGAATGAGAAATAAAAAATGGAAATACAAATAATAATAAAAAAAAACAAATATACTTCCCTACTTGAAATTTTTTATTGATTTAAATCAATTGTGAAAAATCGATGTGAAAAATCTTGTACGTCTGGAAATGAAATTCGATGAGTACCATTATACTCGACGTTGCATTCCAGAAAATTACAAATGCGGTATCCGTGGATCGACCCGAATAGAACGGCAATATGGGGCTGGAGTTACGGAGGATTTGCAACCGCGATGGTGCTCGCCACTGATAACGAAAAAATTTTTAAATGCGGAATTTCAGTCGCACCAGTTTCTTCTTGGATTTATTACGGTGAGTGAAAGAAAAAGTCCTTCAATTTATCGAGAGCAACGACTCTGAAGATCGCTATTATTGTTATTATTATTATTATTATTATTATTATTATTAGCATTGACGTATTCATTTATCAATATGCTTCTCAATTACAATGATTATTCGTATCAATAAAATTGATTAAAAATTAAAAAAATGAATAATATTCAATTATTAAAAATAAACAAATAAATAAGGATGAATTAATATTATAATCAATAATTGATTAACGAAATTCATGATGAATAATTGAAAAAAAAACAATTAATTCGTAACTCTTGATGAAAAAATATGATTAATTTATGTTGCGATTAATTCATCAAAATTTTACTATTATTTAATGAAAAATAAATTTCCGGTAATTGAAATAATTATTATTTCGCATTACGTTTTTTTTTAATTTTCTTTTTTATTAATTTCGATTTTTTAAATTCCGTTTTTTCAAAATATCGTTTTTTTTATTTGTTTTTATTAATTTCGTTTTTTTTTTAAATTCGGTTTTTCGAAACATCGTTTTTTTTATTTGTTTTTTGTTTTAATTCTGTTTTCTATGGTCGTGAATTTTGAAATTTTGATAACGAACGCAGACTCGATATACACGGAGAGGTATATGGGCCTGCCAACACCCGAGGACAATTTGGGCGGTTATAATCGAAGCGACGTTACGAGCTTGGTGGAGGGGATAAGGGGCAAAAAGTTCATGCTGATTCACGGTACGGGGGATGACAACGTCCATTATCAGCAGTCAATGGCACTCGCCCGAAGTTTGGCACTAGCTGACATACAATTCGAGCAAATAAGTTATCCGGACGAGGCCCACGGTTTAATCGGGGTAACCCCTCATCTCTCTCACACCATGGATCACTTTTGGGGCGAGTGTCTTAACCTCTCCTACGCTCAACGAGCCGACCCAAACGAACCCAAACAGCTGTGAGAGAGACAGAGAATCGATAAAACGAGAAAACGTTTTTCTGTAAATAAAAGCTAACCTAATTACGAGAATTAGAAATAAACAATTGTTCGTTTTTCAAAATGTATTCCGAAAAATACGAAACCTTCAGTTATCACACAAATTTAAACCCAAACAAACCCAAGCAAACGGAAATCCTGAAACGAACTTCAAAAAACTCTAATCCTCATAAACTCAAACCCAAACAAACCCAAACCTAAACCCAAACGAACTCGAATGAGAATAAACTGAAACGCAAAAAACTCAAACAAACCCAAACAAAGGCCACCTCGAAAAAATTGAAAATCCAAACAAATTTCGATCCGAGCCCCAAAAAAACCAAAATTTCGTTCTTTATCAGTGATCACGAGTTCGAAAAGACAAAAATCCAAACGAATCCAAATCCAAACAAAATCCTCCTAAAAAAAAATCGAAAATTCAAACAAATTCGATCCGAGCCCAATAAAACCAAAATTTCGTCCTTTATCAGTAAACCCAAACAAAATCCACCTAAAAAAAATCGAAAATCCAAACAAATTCGATCCGAGCCCAATAAAACCAAAATTTCGTCCTTTATCAGTGATCACGAGTTCGAAAGGACAAAAATCCAAACGAATCCAAATCCAAACAAAATCCACCACAAAAAAATCGAAAATCCAAGCAAATTTCGATCCGAGCCCAAAAAAAAAACCAAAATTTCGTTTCTTATCAGTGATCACGTGTTCGAAAGAACAAAAATGAATTCTGCCAAGGAATGGCGAGAGGTTTGTTATCTGGAACGGAAGGGAGATACCTGTCGCGACCTCGCGCCTCCGTGCGTCCTTTGGGGGGCGTAGGGAGGTATCATGGGGGCGAGAAAACGAAGGGGGTGCAGCGTTGGTGTTAGCCCAAGGGCGAACAAATCGTATCGAGCCGCGATAAGCACCGGGAGAAAATAAATATAAAAAAGAGGGTGGGCAAGGTAAGACAGTAACTCCTGAACCTTCGCACACCCACACAAACGTGTATACGTATCACGATCGTCGAGATCGATAGATACAGCCTCGAGGATTTATCCTTTACGTATTGGGTGACCCATAACAATTTCGGCACTCGCAACCACCAAACAAAGATAGAAACTAAAAATAAAAGAAAACAAAAAAGCAAAAAATGCTAGATAAAATTTGAACATTTTTTTTCAAAATCCTCCGTTTTGCTCATACTTTTGAAATTTTTACCAGGAATATTCAAATTTCTTCAATAAAATTCATTTTCTTAACCCAAACGAATCAGGCCCTCAAAATAACTGTAAATATACCCACATTTAGAAAAAAAAAATATTAGACGAAATTTGGAACAATTTTTTCTAGTATTTATGTATGAAACCCAAATCCATTCGTTTTTTCGTGTCCAACCCAAACGAACCCAAACGAATTTTTTTTTCGTATCCAACCCAACTTTCTTTTTCAAGCCCAACCCAAACAAACTCAAATTCCTTGTTTTTTTTTACGTGTTCAACCGAAATAATTCCCTTTTTTTCATGTCCAACCCAAACGAACCCAACCAAAATCTCATTTCTCGTCCAACCCAAACAAACCCAACCAAAATCTTATTTTCTCGTCCAACCCAAACGAATCCAACCAAAATCTTATTTTCTCATCTAACCCAAACGAATCCAACCAAAATCTTATTTTCTCGTCCAACCCAAACAAACCCAACCAAAATCATATTTTCTCATCCAACCCAAACAAATCCAACCAAATCTTATTTTCTCATCCAACCCAAACGAGCCACCCTTTGAGTCGTATCAGGAATGAATAATAAAGAGAAGAAAGAAAAAAAAAAAGAAAAGGTAACAATACGTACCTTGGTGGTCCCTGTATCGCGAAATTTATGTAGCAAAGGCAACATTTCGAAAATTGATCGTCTCGGGCCAGCGAGCCCGTAATGATTCAAGTACATGGAATATGGAGAACGAGTCCAAGGCGACCATGAGTGCTATGATTTATTTTTACTTTCGTTCTCTTCCTTCTCTCTATTCCACTTTCTTCATTCCCCCCTCCCCCCCTCCCCCTCCCCCTTCCACCCTTTCTCTCTTTCTCTATCATTTCCTTCAGCCCTTTGCTCTTTCGTTCCTCGAGTGGCATGTAAGCGACCGGAAATCTACTTTGCATAGACCACGACCGTGAACCCTCCTTGCCAACCGCGTTTCCGGTTCTCCTCTCATGCCTGCCTCGTGTTTTATCGCGAAAGTGTGCGTGCGTTTCGTCGACGTTGCGTGCAACGTCCAAACGGCTGGACAATGAAGATCGAAGTCTCAAAATACTACGTTTTATACGATACCAAATTTATCGGTTACCCGAGCCATTAAAAAGACAAAAAAAAAAGTTTCGACAAGTGATTTCTATTAATTGAAGAAATTTATCAAATTTGTTCGTGCACGTCTTGTACGATTTGAAATAAAATTGAAAATGAAAATTCTACTTTGAGCGATCGGGCTTGTGAATTTGTTTGGGTTTGCTCGGGGTGTTTTTTTTTCGATGGAATTATTTTAAATGAACGGATAAAATATTTAACAATAATTATAACAATTAATTTAGGGAAATAAAGTTTGGTAAAAATATAACAAAACAGAGTTCGATAAAAAGAAAAAATAATAATAATAATAATAATAATAGGAAAAATGATAAAATAAATAAAACAACAAACGCAAAAAAAAAAACGAATTTATAATCGTTTTCGAATTTTTTATACTCGAGTCCACTTAAAAAAAAAGCTTGTAAAATATAGTCGAAATGAGGCTCGTTCACTCCTCCTGAAATAGTCGATGCATTATAATTTTCTATTCTTTTTTTTTTTTTTTCATTTTTTTACCGTTAGAATTTTTTTTTTTGTTTTTTCAAGTTTCGTCTTTTGTCATTTTGTTTCCAGTAGGTAATTATTGCGTACATAAGTGGGGGGAATAAAAAGCGTGCGTGCGAAGTAACGCGACGAGGACACTCGAGGCGAAGTAGAAAAGCTCCGCGAGGGTCAGACCGCAGGCGTTGCGAGCCAGTAGAATAATCCGACTCCGGTCAGACATGACAAGGGCAAAGCTTCGTTTATACGGCTCCCAACAATGCCGTGATTAACAGAACTTGTAGCGCACCGAAAACAAACCGTTTCTATTTTAAATCTCATGTGGCAATTGCTCCATTAACGTTTGTATGTATACATACGTTCATATATACAGGGTGTCCCGTGGGGGAATTTTTATCCGTAAAATGGGGTCGTTGGGGGTGAATTTCTGAGTCGATTGATATAAGCATTTATTGTTCTCGGATCAACCCCTGAATTATTAATTTTGGAAGTCAGTGAATTAACAATTTCTAGGGAAAAATGTCGAAAAAATATTCTAGGAAGGTTTTTTGCATTTTCTCAGTCTAATTTTGTACTTTCGGTAAAAACTCGGGCATATTCGTGATCAGCGGAAAATTTACGATTAAATAGAGCCTTTAAAGAGGTGAAAAACAGAAAAAAATATTTTTCGACTTTCCCGGCCACTTTTCCAGAATCTCAAAAATCACGAAATTTCAAAAGGTCGTAGAGTGAGCTTCTTATATGCTATGGAGATTTAATTGGTGGGTTTGGAAAAGCTTTTTGCCTGACTTAAATAATCGCGTTGGATTCGTATCGATATCTCTTATAGTTTTCCCGGAATATCCACTCGAAAAATCGCAAAAAAAGAGGCAAAGGGGTATGTATGGAAAAATTGGCAAAAATCGATGGTCCAACATTGAAATTCTGTCAAAAATCGAAAAATCATTGGATCTCAATTATAAAAAAAGCATTTTGAAGAGAAAATCATAACGAAGAGATTGAGCACAGAGTGGAGTGTCAAATCCTAAAGGCAAAAAAGTTATCGATGATTTAGTGAAAAAAATGTATTTTCCTCAAAAATCCAAAAAAATTTTCGATTTTTAATATTTTTTTAAATGGTCTATTTCGATGTAATTTGATCCCCTGAGCATGAATCTCCCATTGATTTCCCCCAAAACCCAAAATTTCCATGAAAAAATCGTAAAAAAACTTCTAAAAACACGATTTTTTTGCTGTGTGGAGTGCTTTATTTGTTAAACAACAAAACCAAAGCTAATCATCTCCTTTTTCAAAACTTCATCACCAAATACCGAAATAACCATTTTACAAAGTTTGGAATTCAATTTTATAAAGTGACGAAATATCGTGACGAAACCTGAATTTTCAAAGTAACCTACCGTGTCCAAAAAAAATCGTAAAAATCTAAATAAAAAAAGAAAATGAAGGTGATTTCGTCTAGTTTAAAATTCCGTTCGGTGAATTGGCGCACGATTATTTTTCTCCGAGATATTCGATTTTTAGTCCGGATAAAAATGGACAAGTTGACTAAAACTTTTGAGCCACACTGTATATGTATAAATATGCATATATATTTATATACATATGGATATATATGTGCCCTAACGTTTTTTATCAATATATGTATACGCAGGAAGGTTTGTAATTAAACGAGTGTTCAGGGACAGGCCGGCAATCAATTTTCGTCGTCGGTTTTCTAGCTGACGTAGTACGTTTCGCACTAACGAGAGGTTACGTGCGATCCTCATACGATTAAATTCAATTGTGATATGAAAAAAAAAAAAAATACGTACGAAGGGCTCGGATGAAAGGTCATCGTGATTTTGTTTGGATTTGACAAACTCGGAGTGTCGATACTAATCGAGACGTAATCAAGGCTACCTGTCTCCAAACGTGTATAACTCTATTACGACGAGAAATCGTGTATCGTCGAGAGTGGACAATCGAGAAAACAGGAAACGAGATTATTGAACGTTCATTGTCATTTTCGGAAACGAAAAGAATTAATGAACGTTCATGAATTTTTTTTTCCAGACGCGAAAAAATAAATCACGACCTAATAATTATGAACAAATTATGAAATAATTATGAATATATTATGAACTAATTATGAAATAATTATGAATATATTATGAACTAATTATGAACTAATTATGAACATTCCTAATTATTTTAGACACGAAAACAATGAACATACTGAATTATATTGAGCCTGAAAAAAAATAACCATTTATAATTATTTTCGGGCTAAAAAAAATGAACGTTCATAATGATTTTCAGGCACGAAAACAATGAAAATTAAAAATGATTACTCAGGGACGAAAAAACGAACGTTGATAATTATTTTCAGACACGACTGTCGTTACGAAAAAAAAAAAAGAATCGATGATAAAATTAATAAGAAATAGTTTGCAACAATTGCAACCTCTGAAACTGGTAGAGAAAGAGAAAATGTTAAAAAAATAAAAAAAAAAGCTCGAAACGAAAAGGAACTTTGAAGAAAGGTTTCGTGAGTAGAAAGAGGATGTAAAGGAAGCCCGGCCGGTATGACAGGACGATAAGAAGGTATAGGAAGAACGTAGTAAGGGAAAAGGCACAATGGGCGAGAATCGAAGGGGCACACAAGGGTTGCAGTAGCCCTCTCTCTCTCTCTCCGGTGAGAGCAATACGAAGCAATAGAGCATTCGAATTTTGAGTACGAGCGTGAGCGAGGGCGGAAGTGCGGAAAGGGCTGAGGGTTGGAGAGGGGATGAGGGAGGAGGGGGCTGAGGCGAAGATAACGGGAATTCGTCGGGAGATCGTTCAACAAAGGGAGAAGCATGAATAAACTGAGAGACAACGCGATGCAAAGAGATGAAGCAGTCGGCGGGAAATACGAGGTAGGAGATGAGGAACGCGGATGACTTCGGGGAAGGGGGTTGGACGGACCGAAAGAGGGAAGGGGAGTGGAATGAAGCGAGGAGGAGGGAGAGAGGACGAGAGGGAGCGAAGGGGAGGAAAAAAGAGCGAGAGAGAGGGAAAGAGGGCCGGAGGGAGGAAATGAGGGCCGGAGGGAGGGAAAGAGGGCCAGAGGGAGGGAAAGAGAGTGAGAGGGAATGGAGAGAGAGAGTGTAAAATAAAGTGAGAGGAAATGAGAGGGACAGAGGGACTGAGAGGAAGTGTAAGAGAGCGAGAGGGAACGATAGAGAACGAAAGAGAGTGAGAGGGAGGAAGAGGGAGGAAGAGGGAAGGAGAGGGACCGAGAGGAAGCATAAGAGAGTAAGAGGGAATGATAGAGAACGAAAGGGAGGAAGAGGGACTGAGAGGAAGTGTAAAAGAGTGAGAGGGAACGATAGAGAACGAAAGGGAACGAGAGGGAGGAAGAGGGACCGAGAGGGAGGAAGAGGGACCGAGAGGAAGTGTAAGAGAGTGACAAGGAGTGATAGAGAACCAGAAAGAGGGAGAGGGAAGAAGAGGAACTGAGTGGAAGTGTAAGAGAGCGAGAGGGAACGATAGAGAACGAAAGGGAACGAGAGGGAGGAAGAGGGACCGAGTGGAAGTGTAAGAGGGTGACAGGGAGTGATAGAGAACCAGAAAGAGGAAGAGGGAAGAAGAGGGACCGAGAGAAAGCGTAGGAGACTGAGAGGGAGCGATAGAGAACGAAAGGGAGTGAGAGGGAACGAAACAAAGTGGGAGGGAATCGAAGAGAACGAGAGGAAGTGTAAGAGAGTGAGAGGAAGAGGGACTGGGAAATGTAAGAGAACGAGAGGGACCGATAGACAACGAGAGGCACCGATAGAGAACGAAAGGGAGTGAGAGGGATCGCAAAAGAGCGAAAAGGGAGACGAAATTAAAGGGAGTGAGCGAAAGAGGACTCAAAATTGAGCGAGAAGTAAAGTAACGAAAGACCCCGAGAGGCCATTAAAGAAAAAACGAAAAAGATCCGAGAGTGACTGAAAACCAACGAAAACTGTATCCACGAACAGTGAGACTCACCAAAAAAGGGAGAAAAGAGGACCAGACCTCACCAGTGTTACCGAGTGAGGCTGACAGTGTAAAAGACCGACTAGGAGTAAGGAGTAACAACGGGGAGGGAAAGCACCGATTCCGAGGCCGGAAAAAGATACGAGTCAACGAAAAAGAGGACCTCCCTCTTTTTCCCTCTTTCCCTCTTTCCCTCCATGAGGAAAAATCGAGACGGAAGAATCCAACACAGAGAAAGAGAGAGAGAGAGAGAAGAGGAATGAGGAAAACGTACGCCACGGAGGGGCCAAAAATAGGGAGAGGGAAAGAGGGAGAGAGAGGGAGAAAACGAGAGACGAAGGAGGGTAGTTGGCGCTAAGGGGGTTGGTCGAAGTCGACGATGGACCAGGGACGAACGGGGAGAGGAGGAGTGGGGCGGGAGCGAAGGGGAGGGGGAAGATCGAATGGGAGGAGGACGGGGTGTTGAAGGGAGAGGAGCGACCAGGAGGCCGAGGCTGCGACGTAGCCTCAGTGCCGGCGCAGTGGCCGGGCCATCCGGTGTCCTGTGCCCAGGTCTCCTCCTAAAATTACGTTTTTTCCATTCCAACCTCTACACACACACAAACACAAACACGTACACAAACACACGATTATATCCATATATATATGTGTATATATAAATATACGTATATATATGTATGTATAAACACATAAACCCAAACAAAAAAACGAACGAGATTTTTGAAAAAAAAAAAACAAAAATTGACGAAACCGTTCGACTAGTTTCGAAGCTCGAACGACAGTAAGTCACCCTCAGCCTCCGTTCAACCTATCTCGAAAACCCTCGGCCTCGTTGAACCTCCTTGACGCGAATCGCGACGACGAAAATTTACGAAGGATTAATAAGCGAACAAATTGGAAAAAAAAAAAACAAAAATATGAATAAAAAGTGAACGATAATTCCATGTGAGGGGAAAAAGTGAG
>JAPYZJ010001183.1:0-56488 GCA_030522765.1 Ophioninae sp. B BG-2022a | reverse complement strand
AAATTGCCACTTAATTACCTTTTGAATAAACGCAAGCTGAAAATGTGCAGACGGCCGACGATTGGGGGGGGGCCGACGTATGGCGTATTTACCCTAACTAAATCTCTTACCACTAATAATAATCTTGAAAACAAATAATCATTGTGAATGAACAATTTCGTTGATTGAATCATTAATTGTTATAAATATAAGATAGATAATTAGATAATTAAATAATTGCCACTAGTAATAATGTCAACATGTCATAATTTGTATTGTTATGCTTTTTTAAGCTTTTTCAGCTTATTTTGTAACTTATTATTTTTATTATTGCCATTATCGTTGGTATCATCACCGTTATAACAATAGTAGTAACAATAATAATGACTTAATCATTTAATCACATTTAAACTTTAAACAAAATAATTGAGTAAATATTACAATAATAATAAACAAATTATTATTACTAATTATCACGACCTATAAATAAAAATACTAATAATTTACTACTATTATTGTTTGGATTTAAAAATTGCACAAGAAGAAGATCTGTGTGTGAGTATTTTGTCCACCCTTCCCTCGTTTATAAATAGCGCTCACTTGATATGTAACGCTATCGTAAATTGTGTGTCGTTACACCCGCATAGGTGATCCTTACGTATTCTCCGTCCAACGAAGACGCGGTCGGACCGGCACAGAATTATTTTGCTCAATGGCGTTTGTGTGCACGCGTCTGTGGCCCCTTTGGAACACCAGAATCACATAGTTCAGTGATGTCCCGCGAGAGCGGGGAGAGTCGCCGAAGGTGGGCGAGAGACAAAATTTACTCATCGCGCGAGTTAGGGACGAGGTTGAAACGCGAGTATATTTCAACTTCTGACGTCAGAGTTCGCTCTATCTCGTTTCTTCAACTCTCTTCCTCGCCGGTTTGTTCTCGATAAGTTAACGAATTATTTCCAGAACGCTGCTCATCGCAAGCCAAACAGACTCGTCTCAACGCCGTCAAATTTTCCGTCCGATAAAATCACAATAACGGATGTATTTGTTTTTTTTTCACGATTATTCCATAATTATTGGTCGATTAATACAATTTCAGATTACGCGGATTAACCGGTTAATCCAATTAGGTAGACGATAGATTCAGCTGATTTGCTGAATTGATAGGTTCATTTGTAAATACCGATTAAATCGTTAACACGTTGGATCAATTATATTTCGAATAATTGACTTTTATCTCGAATGTCAATTGTATGATAATGATCACACAGAATGTTGGATGTATTTTTGGATGAAGTTTATAATATTGGAAACGTCAGGGTCCGTAAATATCGTCATGTATTTTTTTGCAATCGTCTCGTAATACGTCCTGGAAAGGCGTGCCACCAAATTGATTTTATCAGAGTCGATAATACGAAACAGAATTTAACAAAAGTGAACGAGGCTAGCGGGCAAACCTTTAGTCCTAAATATAATTTCTATTTTCAGCCCTTAAGTATGGACTCCGATAAATACGTTTTACATTTCTGGCTATTCTGAGTCAAAGCTGCGGCACTCGAGAATTTCCTTTCCCATTATCGGTTTGGCAAACTGTTACACAAACGTTCCCTGTGTTCGTACTGGAATAACTCATTGATTGATTCATGCTTTTGAAATTTGGTTCAAGGTTTTCTAACCTGAACAATTTTGCTTCGAAAAAGTTTTTTACGAAAAGAATTATTGATTTTTTCACTCTTGTTATCAATAAAATTGAAATTTGCGTGATTGATAACAATTTTTCAATTTATCGAATTTCCATTGGCAAATCTTTGGTCTCGAGAATGCCACAATCATTTTCGAAACGCTTGTAAGAAAGTCTGTAGTTCGAATTTACGGTAGCAATGTTTCGATACAATGAAAATAGGGAAATGAAAGAAATATAATGATTTTAGTTGCATTCCATCGATACAAACTGGAAGTCAAACCGGTATCACGGCAGAGGTCTTTTAAATACCATTCGCAGGTGGCGGCTCAAAGAATTTCACTCGACAAGCTATTTCACTTTGCTAATATCTTTCGTTTCGTTCTTATCAAAGGTGTCAACATCAAGATAAAGGGAGAGGCTAACACCTGTTGGTCAACGGACAGACAAGAATTGAACAACGAGGGCAGATACGAGAATGGCACAGAGACAGTTACCGGCCACGAGAAATACTTTTCTCAGGAGTATTATCTCGTTGGATCCGCATCGGGTAAAACACACAAAAAAACTAAGAAAAAAAAGCCAGAAAAGAAAAATAGTGTGAGACAAGACGCAATGTGCTTTAATGTGCGAGAGCTCGCGAAGATGATGCATATGGCAATTGTGGTAGGCGCCAACGTCACAAAAGTACATTCACCCTTTCCGTTTCCTCTGCTCGTCCGATCCTATCAACCATCTTTTTCTTACTGCGAATCTTTGACATTCCGAAATTGACGAGCATGACGCGAAGAGCATTTTGTGAATTGGGAAAGAAAACAATAATTCACATCGCGCTGAAATATTGTTAAAACATTGGACACAAAAATGGTTTTTCAACGTACGAATATAGTATTTCGATTTATGTAGCATAAAGTGGCATTAGAATTTGCATCGTTGAGGACCGAGCATTTTATTTTTGCTTCACTTTTAAAAATTATTATTCCAAAAATTTCTTTGCAAATCAAAATAAATTATTTATGGGCAACAAAAAAGAAGAGAATGTCTTCGACATTGTAAGGGTTCGACAATGTAGTGGCAAAATTTCCGCGCTGTATGGGATTAATCAATACTAATTGTTGAGACGTTGAATAAGTCCTCGTCGTTCTCCATCAGATTACGTCACCACTGTATGTAGTTTTAGATTGTAACGCATCTCTAAAGAAACGTTCGAGCTTAATGTTCAGTGCATGTTATTTCATCAAAGTGTAAGCAACCTTTTCGTGCAAAACTGTGCAGCCAAAGCACACAGAATACGTTTTGCGACTTGAGACGAGCATGGCCCATCGAAAGATTTAAAGATTAGTTCGAACGCTTTAAAAACAATGATTTTGATGTTGAAGACGAAGAACCCCCTGGCACATGCAAAATGTTCGAAAATGCAGAATTAGAAGCGTTGCTTCACGATGACTCACTTCAGACGACAGCTAAACTTGCAGAGTCATTTCGAGTTGATCGTACAACTTTTCACGAAACTTTCACGAACAAACAGCGAGAACTTATTCAACATCCTAATAACTCCGATTACATTCGATTGAAGAAAGAAAAAAATGTTTACAGGCAGCGAGATCGAACTGCCGGTCGGGGAACACGTCTACCCGTTCACGTGTTCGCTTCCACCGAACTTACCGAGCAGTTTCGAGTCCCAGTACGGCCATGTGCGTTACACGATAAAGGCGATCCTCGATAGACCATGGAAATTCGATCAGGAGGTCAAAACGGCGTTCACGGTTGTCTCGAATTACGATCTGAATCGCGAGCCCCGCGCGAGCGAGCCGATACACCAGGACATGTCGAAGACGTTTTGTTGCCTCTGTTGCGGCTCTATGCCCCTTAAAATTAACGTGACACTTCCAGCGAGAGGTTACGTGCCCGGACAAGCGATGCCGATTCGAGTCACGGTCGATAATCAATCCGGCGTCATTGTCGACACGATAAAACTCGCGTTGCGAAAAATCGTTACTTACCGCGTTACGACGCCCCGCTCTGACTCGAAGAGGGACAAAATCGTCATCGCCGAAGTTAGCAAGGGCCCCGTTGGCGCCGGTGATAACGCCGATTACGAGCAGCGACTCGAAGTACCTCCTCTTCCGCCCTCGAATCTAACAAATTGCGGGATCATCGATCTAGAGTACAATTTAAAGATCGAGGCTTGTGTCGCAGGCTGGTGAGTTTCCAAGTTTCGATGGCTATCGATGAATACTTTTTTTTCTTCTGCTCGAAGCAACAGCTGGATAAATCACGATTTCATTTGCCACCGTTAATCATTTATACACTTCACGTTCGAGATGAAGAATATTTACCGAATTTATTATTTAACCAACGTGTCTGAATTTCGTCTATCTACTTATTGATAACGTCTACATCGTGATAGATACCGCTTACGGTTTTCAATAATTTGCCTATCCAAAATACCAGGTATCATCGTAATTTGAAGAGCAACACACTCGTCTTCATCGGTACTGTTCCACTGGCGAATTATCAAACTGCCATTTCGCCAGCACCGATAAAGGGACCAACGAGCACGGAAGATCCTGATGTGCCACCAGATCCGACGTATGGTGGTTATCCTAACAAATATCCCGTGTTCATACCCGATGGCCAAGGTGGATATCCCTCGATACCTCCAACCGCACCAGAAATGCCTCCGGACTACAACAATGGCGCAACCATGCCGATTCATCCAAATACTCAACTCTATCCCAACTTACGTGAGTGTCATTGTCGTACAGAGATTTGCCAGCTGTACTCCTTGACTCCACCCTTGTCGCTTCGCCATTTCCGGCTCCTTCGAGATATCGAAGCGCCTGATCCAAATTGTTTATGTTTCACTGCAGCTCCGCCGACTTACGAGGAATCCGGTCGGATGATCCAAAGTTTGCGCGAACCAGGCGAGTCGGATCAGATTTTGGGGCTTCGAAACCACTTCGCACCCCGATATCCGGTCTACAATTTTGCACCGTCTCAGTAATAATCGCCGCCGCTCTGACCCCTTCATCTACGGGAATGTGAATTTTTTTGAACCGCCTTCCAAGACGCACACGCGCTAACTCCACGTTGCGATATCTCAGCTGAAATCTCATATACGTTTACCATAAATGAGACTTTGATACGATTCAGTGTATAACGCAAGCGTGACAGCTTTTTCGATTTATTTTGTATATAAAATAAAGTACATTTGTAATGCATTTTATGCGAGTTGTCCATGACGATGATTGATACGTTAAGAGTTTGAAAAGCGAAATAAATAATGTGATAACGTGGCATTTGATTGTTTTTGTCAAAAGTTCGTAATAAAAAAGCGAAAATAAATTATTATCCTAAGGCGATTTTGTCTTTAAAAGTTCCCATAATGAAAATATCGAATGGTTACCCCCTGGCATTGATCAGCTGTGCCAGCTATCGTGTATGGGTCTTAATATTGATGTGTGCATACCGTGTGTATACGCATCGCAAGTCGCGTGCGCAATCGTCATGCGCATATCATCTGACCGAGTTGGAAGTTTTCTAACCTCAAAACCAAAAAATACCTCCCTCATTTTTTGACGGATTCCTGTGCTCGATGATCACTTTTGTTTAGTTTTCGAAAGTACTAAAGTATAACAAAAAAGGCAGGCAATCATGCCGAAGAAGAAGACTGGCCAGAGGCGAAAAGCCGAGAAGCAAAAACTCCGTCAAAAGGAGATAAGAACCGCCAAAGCGGTGATGGATTTAGCCAAAGTTCCTGCAAATTCGGTGATGGCAAGTACATTTTCCCTATTCAGGATCATCCACTCGTACCTTTCGACGATGTTTTACAATTGTCTTTCTTCTTTTTGGTTAGGAATGCGACAAGTGTAACAAGAAGCAGAAGAGTCGCGCGTTCTGCTACTTTTGTCAGAGCGTTCAACGACTGCCCGTGTGCGCTCATTGTGGAAAAATGAAGTGCATGTTAAAGACGGGTGATTGCGTTATCAGGCATGCAGGCGTATTCACTACTGGCCTAGCGATGGTGGTAAGGAATCTCTAGAGGGTCTATACTAGTTCTACAGGTCTTTTGTTCGAACCTTTGGTTTTGCAAAAGAACTGCTCCGTTTAAGTGATCTTTTCTAAGGGCGCAGTTTGCGACCATTGCGAAGCGTGGGTTTGCCACGGAAGACGCTGTCTCACTTCGCACGCTTGTACCTGCCCTTTGATGGATGCCGTTTGTCAAGAGTGCGAACGTGGTGTTTGGGATCACGGAGGCAGAATATTTAGATGTTCGTTCTGCGATTGTTTTCTCTGCGAAGATGACCAATTCGAGCACCAGGCGTCGTGTCAAGTTCTAGAAGCTGAAAGCTTCAAATGTAACTGTCGAATTACATTGATCTTAATTACCTCCTGATTCGATTAACCTTAACGATCAACCTAATTATTGATGTTAAACAATGAAAATAATCCAAACGTGTTTACAGGTCAATCGTGCAATAAGCTAGGACAGTATTCGTGTTTGAGATGTAAGACGTGTTATTGCGAGGACCATGTGAGAAGGAAGGGCTTCAAGTATGAGAAAAACAAACCTATACCGTGTCCCAAGTGCGGTTACGAGACTTCGCAGACGAAGGACCTCAGCATGTCTAGTGAGGAACATTTTTACATGAATTTTGATATTCTCAATATTCACAGGAATATACTTTTTTTTTTATGTAGCGCCGAGGATGTGCGAACATTTATTTTGCGATCATTTTCGGGTACAGTGAATAAAAATTAGGACTTATGCTTTAAAACAGTGTTGTCTTCGAAACATACGAGATATCTTGCTGAACACGCTTATTTCTTATTTATCCATCCGGTACTCTTGAACAGACTTGGAAATAACCCGAAACTATTTTTCGCTTAGCTCGCAGCCACAAATTTGGCAGACAGAATCAAGCCGGCTATGGCGGATCCGATGATGAAGGGGAGGGTTACGGTTATTACGGAAACGGAAGTGGTGGCTACAGTTATGGTAACGAGGCATCCGGTGACTACGAGGACGATGAGGATGACGAGGACGACGATGACGACGAGGAAACGTCCAGTGGAAGCGGCGAGGATGAGGACGAGGAGGAAGCCGAGGACGACGAGGACGGCGGCGATAACAAGAGCTCGCCGAAGAGCAAAGCGAAGGAATAACAACGACAAACTCGTAGAGCATTTTCACCATCGTTCTATATCGAAGAACGGTCGTTTTAACAATTATCCTATTGCAAATGTCGGAAAATAATAAAATCTGTTATTTTCATAAAATTTATCAATACGTATACGCAAGTATCGACTTCGTACATTTCCCGCGCGTGTCTTGAAGTGCCTCGACTCGCCGCCAGGTGATGAAAGGTTGCGCGCGCATCCGTAGCGACGCGAAGTGCCCGCACTTCCTCTTTTTCGTTTCAGAGGATTTGTGCCCACTGTGGATAGCGAAAATGTCCGCGCTCGTTGGAAAAGCAGTGGCTGCCGCAAAAAGTAAGTAATTTTTCAGAATTCACTCGGCGAAATCATACCTGCTCATTTTTTTCAATTGAAATTGTTGAATCGGTCGAGCTTCCATAGCCTCCAAATCTAAGGTCGGCGGAAAAAATCTTACATAACTCCAAACCAAGAGGTTTCGATTGACAAAATGAACTGGGCGGATATTTTTTTAACGGAGCGCTTAAAAATGACTGTTCGAAGTATCAGAGAAAATGAAGAACATTTTTCGTGTTTCTATTATTTAACGAACACTGGAATAATTTCGCGTCTACGTAAATGTGTTTCAACTGGCTAAAGTGGCCAGTAATTTTGATTCATCCGTTACATATTTTGGTTGGAAAAATATACCATCGCGATCGACAGTTTGAAAAGATTCGTGGTCGATTTTGGCAATTTGTTGATGCATGCGAGTATAGAAAATAACAAAGAGACTGATGGTTGTCGGTGAACCTCCTTTTACTCATTACTATTCTAAACACACACACGACAAAGCAGCAGAATCATACCGACCTCCAGAATTCAAATTTGTTCAAATGTGTCAGTCTGTACAGCAGGAAAATTGATTAACCATGATTCGATTATTGCCGATGTACTCGTTCTTCCTATCTCAATCAACAAAATAAACATCCATTCTTTGCAGATCTTGCCGTGGCAGCCGGACCACAGTTGGCAGTTGCCGTTCGTTATGCAAAGGTTGAATTGGTACCGCCGAAGATGTCGGAGTTACCAGCCGTGAGAAGCGGACTGGGCAAATTGTTACACAGCGCCAAAACGGGACGGTTTCGTGAAATCACTGTCAAAGACGCCTGGCTGAATACACTCGTCGGCATTGAAATCTGGTGCTGGTTCTTCATTGGAGAATGTATCGGCAAGAGGAGCTTTATCGGTTACAACGTGTAGTGACTTTGTAACTGTCATTTCCCTAGGCAAATATACATATAATTATATCTACGGTTCTAGATGTTACTCAAAGCGCTCCGTGGAGAGCAATAAAAAATTGATGTAACGAATCGAATGAGCTACGGATGAGGTTGATCGTGACTTTTTATATAAAATTTCTCTCGTCTGTTCAATGAGACAAAAACTTTCTCCACGAGATGGCTGAATAGGGAATTGTCAGGGTACTGGTATCGTTGGTTCAAATAACCTCGGATAAGGAGTCCATTGGGCGATTCTTTGGTCACAGGGAGATAACGGTAATTTCTTTATAACTGGTACCAATCGGAGGAAAGGTTTGGTGGTCACTTAAATTGGTAGTAAAAATAAAAGTGAAGAAGAGAATGATCGTTGCATTCCATTAGCAGAAATTTCACCACTGTACCCTATTGACATCGTAAAAAAATACGTGTATCAATCGTATATAGAAATATATATTATCTGTTCAGCTAGAAAAGTTCATTTACAATGACACTTGAGTTGGCTTGGGTTTGACACGCGTTTAAGTCGGCATATGCTGCTTTAGGTACTGCCATATGCAAATTGCACCTGTGACGTGAACGTTCAAAGACCGGACAACCCCGTTTTGAGGGATTTCTACGCATGTATCTAGAATCGGGATCAAATTTGCCGGGATCCCGTCTTTTTCGTTCCTGGTTTGAAAGATTGAAAGAATACCGATTATCATCTTTGTATCTTCGTAGAGTACATCAAGTATTGCGTCCTTTGATACGCGACTTACCCTAACAAAAGTATGGTTTTTTTCTCGAATTCCATATCCAGAAGACTCGTGCTGTTTGCCGTTTGTTCCGCGCCCACCAGTTTCCATCCTTTGGTTCGTTGCTTCAGCAAATAATTTTTCAGCAGATGCGGCTTTACCTACGTCACGTAATGTCTCGTATTATCTTCTGTTCGTCGTACGCACGAAGTTGTTTCATTGCTGCAAACGTTTGGGTAGCAAACCTCAGTGATGGTTATCCATTTTTCGGCCGATACGCTCAGTGTCTGGAATTCCCGATCTTCCGTATATCTGAGGCTTCCGATCACCAGTTCCCTCGCTCCGAAAATTTCGCAGGTCCTCGCGAGTCCTCCAAGGTTCGGGGGACGATCTATGAGAGACGCCACGACGATGATACCCGCGTCTTCACCGAGCCGTAGATATTTTCGTGAAAGCGCTGCTTTCGAGAATTCCGACAGTTGATCGGAAAACGGTGCCATTGACTTCCAGGGAATAACTTTCTTCTGAATGTCACTGAGACCACCGCTCGCTGATCGATCCGTTTCCTCCTCGAGATCACCTGATTATATTACACAGTCCTTGGATATCGAGTCATCGGGCGGGAGAAAAAAACATATGGAAATGGTCCTTTTTTACCCGTGGCTCTGGGCGTTTCTTTCGTGGCTTGTATCGTTGTCCAGTCGATACAAGTGGAGTCTCCGGGTCGCGATGGCTCACTCAGGAAGTTTCCTACGTCTTTCATACCCGGAACAGAGTTGATCAAGGATACCGTCAGCCATTCGTCGACTGGCAATCCCGTTAATCTTGGCAGGTGATGATAAATAATCTGCGAACGTTTACGTAAATTAAATGTCGAAGACTCGTATCATTCGCGCCGGTGCAGTCGTTGATGTCAGTTCGTACCTCCAAATTATAGTCTCGATTTGGATGGAATTCCGTGAAGTAAAAACCGTCCATTATTCTTGAACTATTTTTATATGAATTTCCGTGAAGAAGACTTTCTTGAATCCCCTCGTAGAGAAATCGGTATTGATGCTGCTCTTCGTTTGGCAGCATTTGGAACAATTTAACGATAACCACCTAAAGTACACGGGATACGAAGGACAATAAGAATTACTCGATGTATCTCGTGTTAATATATTTCATTGGGCATATTCATTTGACGTTTAATAACAATATCAGTAATACGAAATGCTATCCTATCCTATAAGATGAAGCTCTATTATTTATAACTCACCTGGCTGTAAAGACGTACGTTGAATTGTTGGCACATGCAGTTTGGCAAGAGATGCGCTATCGCTTTAGTAATAAACTGAATTTTCGTTTGTCCCTCGAGCAACCGTGAAGTGTGATAAATTATGCTGGCCACTGAGGGAACGCTTCCGGGACGCTTTTCCACAGCCTGCAAGTTATACAGTACCATTTAAATTGCACGAAAAATTGACAATTGTCATTAGAATTGATTGTTTTCAGAGAAAACTCGTACCGTCCCCAAGAGTGTCCATACGGAATCCTGCGTGGAGGAGTTTGCGTAAATTCTAACGAGGAGCCATTCTTGCATCAACCGCACACTCGGTTGATTGCTCTCTGCGATCAGAAGATCGCTCATGGCAGTGTACAGATCGTGTCTTTCCGCCTGTGACGAAACAATAGTCGGTTGTAACAAGTGTCATTTTCAATTGCGCCTGGGATACGTTTCGCCGATCGTCTGCTGATTTTTTTCCCTTACTTCAGAAAGATATGGCTCCAGTATTAACAATGTTTGCATCACTCTCTGCTTCGTCCTGTGCACTTCTGAGTTGTTAAAATATCTTTTGTTCCGCAGCCTCTCTAGAATCAGTAAATTGGCCCTGAGAATATGCAGACGAAAATCTTCGTTCCCCTTTTCGTTCAGAATGGCCAGCAAAACGAACACCGATTGTACACGGATTCGTTTATTCGTGTCGGCTGCACTGTTAAAGAAAGAATTTATGTATCGACTTTACATTCGTCAAATGTGCTTGAAAATATTCCCTCGTAAACTCCGAATTTCCTACTTGAAATACGATAGAGTTGCTCGTTCTATATTCTGGTCAGGTCGTGGAACTTCCCCGTGAAGAAGACAAGACATAAGCGGCACATGGCTGACTATGTTTCGCCGAGGTCCGGACAACATGGCTGTGGTAAATATATGGCGAAGAGACGGCACCTTTTTCCCCTCTTCCATCAACTGGACTATACACTGAGAACACACAATTTTTTAATTTCCCGTTCTCAGCGTAAGCTTTACTGTGATGATTATCTTGTTCTCTAAATGGAGAAACGCTCAAATATTTGAGTATAGATTAAACTGCGATGGAAAAATTAGGAATGTTTTTCTTTTACTTTTACATCACTTGCTAATTTCAAATTGAGCTGGCATCACTTGAGAAATTTGGATTCGAAAAATTCTGGAAATCCTGGGATATGACACATAGTACGCAGCTTAGTTTTTGGGATGTTGAGTATTTTTTTACACAAGTAGAATGCTACGGCGACTCGATTGACACAAAAAGGATATGATAACAGAGAAGCTATTTGCGGACTGGAATGCTGAGTTCAGCAATGTATATTTGTTGTTTTTCTTCCGCTTCTCGTTCCAGAGTTTTCTTACCTCAGTAGCAAAGTCGTTCAACGATTTCAGCTTTTGGAATCCTGGATGTACGATGAGTCGAGTAAGGTTGATTACTGCGTAGAAGAATGCTTTTGTTTTGTTCAATTGAAATGTAGATTTCCAGGATAGGCGAACTATGAGATCTACCTTATCTACATTTTCGACAATCAAGCGTGGATAACTTTCTAAAAAATTCAGAAGCGTTTTTGCCACTCGACCAATCACTCGTTCCGTTCCATCTTGAACGATAAGCCATAAGTCTTCCAGCCATGTATTCTCACTCTGCACACTAAAATCTGCGTGCTCGGTGTATCGAAGTATAAGGAGAGCAATATTGTCGCAGCAATCCCCGATGAATCTTCCTTTCGTACAGTCTCGTTCAGAGTCGTTCAAGATGTTATCTTTAAAGTATTTCAAGGCGGGCTGTAGGTTCATTTTTCTGAGTTCAGCAATATAGGAGTTGTCCTCTCGATGATACAAGTTTAATACCTTCAGAGCATAAAGCCATAATCCTTTGGTGTATTCTTTGGGGTTGACGACGATATTCACGCATTTATTGCGCAGGCTTTTTAATCTCTGTGTCAAATCGTCGGAGTTTTGACGATGACCGTATTTTATGAAACCATCGATAGCCGTGAGGTATTCCTCAGAATTCGCAACCTCCGCTCTCTCGAGACTCCTCTCGATCAGTCGCAAAGTCGCATCAAGATACGGTGATACGAGCCAATCGAGGATCTTCGCGCGTTCCGATGTATCCGAGGCTTGCATCAGGTGACCGACGAGCTCCAAGATTTTAACTATCATTCCTGCATCCGCGTATGGCCTCAGATTCGCACCGATAAGGTTTTCAAAGAGTCGACGAAGCGACCGCTCACCTAGACAGTCTTTGTCGTTTAATATTAGATTTGCTTCGAGCAGAAGAATTATCGTTTGAGCATGTGATTCCACGCACATCACGCTATGTTGAAAATCCTCGCAGTTTCGTGATACATACGACTGTGCATCCGCAGGTTTGATGATACACGATACGTGTTTGGTAACACCCTCGAGCCATTCTACGCCTGGATCGTGACGACATTCGTGCATGAGCATTAACGTATCCGTAACAAGTTTGACATCCGACCAATACGTGTTTGCCTGAGTATAAGCGCAAAAAGCTTGCAGAATCAAACACTGTGATTGGCGTTGTAACGCCTTGTCGTGTCTTGTCAAATTCTTTTCAACAATACTCTTTACACATTTCAATTCTTCCGGCCCCCAAAGGTTGCTAACTATGACACGGCGCTTAGTGACTTCCATAATTGCTCGTAAGATCCAACAGATAGCTACCGGACACCAAGAGATTGTAGAAACAGCCCGAATAAAAGTGTTGATTAGACGAACTTCGGCAGTTTCGGATCGGAGGAAAAAATCAGTCAGCCGTGTTACGATTTCCGGTGACTGATCGTTAATCTCGTCTCGCTCGTAGAGACTAATATTGTTGAGGCTATTCGCCAAGAAGTCCATCAGATCCTCGTCATAAAGAGCAGGGTCCGTCTTGAGAATTTCCTGCAATCCGCGTATCATTACGCCAGTATTTTCATGCTGGAGAATTCTCTTAAAGATGCAACGCAACCAAACGACGTTGAACCTACGGCTGCGTGATTTCTTCTCGAAACAGGCATCAACAAGGTCGGGCAAATGTGTCAAGGCTGGCAATACGAGATGCTTTTGTTTCTCTTCCAGAGCCTCAAGAATCAGAAAAAAATTCCTCTTTGTGACATTTGTGACTTCCTCATCCGCAGCTTTGTTTTCATTGTTATAAGACAGGAAAATTTTGTTTGAGTTCTGGAACTCTAAAGCAGCTCTTAGTGAAGTCTCGTTCAGCTCTTCAAAGTCAAGAGCTCTCTTGATAAGGTACAGGGCCTGCTTACGTTGCTGATAGATCTTAGATAGTAATCCCTGGAGTAGAATGCTCCAAAATTCTACTGTAGTGTAGTGTACATAATACGTATCCCCAATGGTTGCTTCTGTGGTAGGGAAACACACATCTGCCGTTGCACACAGTATATCCAGAGTTCTAGCGAGATCTATCCGGTCAGTGCGGATTCCGCTCCATAATGGAGGCATTACTCTACGTACACCAAATATCGTGACTAGCTTTAGCAGCAGCGAAGCCAATACCTTCCATTCCACGATGCCTTCCCGATTCATCCATGTCGCTATCACCTTCAACACGTAATCGAGCAGTTCTTGGCAATCTTTCTCGGCATTTTCCATGTTGTAGAGTCGGCAACTCAAACTGTACGAATCGGCCAAACATTCGATAACCCACACGACCGAACCTGCCGTCGGACTAGCCATTTCCAAATGCTCGTTGTACATCTGCTGGAAACTTTCCAGCGAGTGCGCCAATTGTTTCTCACCCCAAAGCAGAGTCAACTGTAACGCCGCGATATCGTACAGAAGGCAAAATTCTTCTGAATCCGAAGGATAGCTGATTCCTTTGATAGCGCACTTACCGAGATCTATGGGTCCCTTTATCAAAACCTCGGATGACAGGCGACGACTCTCTGGAATCGTCAACAATCGATACATGTAACACAATAGAGTGCGAAAGGTTTCGAGAATTCGGATGTCCGCGGAACCATCGGATATTTTCGTGTTGCAGACGGCGATGAGTTCTTGGATTATGAACGATTCTTTTCGAAAATCGTCGGTGAGAATCTCCAGGATGGTCATGCCTGTTGTTGGAAGCTTTAACAGTCGATCGTAAATATCCATTTCCGCGAAAGATTTATTATCACGATCGCGGACTTTGATTCATGCCGGATCGTTTCCCGATCCGAACAGATGGCTCGTTACTACAGAATCGTTCTTGGCTCCGTTGTGCTGCACACGTGTTTTCCAGGTTAAGTGCAGTCCGGGCTGATTTGGCAACGTTCGGCATCCGCGGATTTTACACCGTTACACCGGAAGAAGATTTCAATGTTGGGCGCTGAGATAACTCGGGTGGCAAAGGACGGCAGTTCATACATTTGGAACGTTCTTCTTGTGGCGCGACACATACGATTTTGACAGAGCGATCGGTCGTGGTCCATGATTCCGGCGCGGCTGACATAACCTTAAGAAGGTTTTGGTGGAGCCTTTTTTTGCAGATGGTTGATCGTTATACAAAATAAGCATCAATTTTTTCACTGTTAGTTGAACGAGTTCCGTCATGCATTGTCAGTATAAGTGATAAGTTTTCATTCGAAAACCAGCACGGTGAAGTTTTTTTTTGATATTACTTGAAAAAAATTTCCAATTTCAAAACGTGATTTTCCGGGTGATATTCGAATCCCAAATTTGCCCATAGTCCTTCATTCTCAATGTGGATAAAGCACCAGTCGATTGCTAAAAACTTATTGCCTTTGCTGGAAACGGTTTTCTCCAGACATTTCGTATCAACTGCAACAATGGCGAAGAGCAAATACGAGTACGTGAAAGGATTCGAAGCATCGGATGTCTGTTTACCAAATTGTTGGATAGTCATTAGAATAGATGGCAAAAGTTTTTCAAAGTTTTCCAATGTTCATGGCTTTGTGAAACCTAATGATGTACGAGCTCTTGAACTTATGAGACGAGCTGCCACAACGGTAATGAAGGAATTCAATGAAATCGTTATATCCTATGGACAGAGCGATGAATTTTCGTTCGTATTCAAGAAAGATGCAGCTGTCTATAACAGAAGAGGTGGTCTAATTCCTTTTTCACAGCAGTAGTTACGCACCGACTTTGCCTCCAGAGTCGTTTGTGAAAATAATTTTTTCTATTTTCAGCTTCGAAGCTTCTGTCAAATGTAAACTCTCTGTTCGCTTCTTCTTACGTTTTTTACTGGAGCGAATATATGGGTGACCTGAAACTTCAGTATCCACCGTCGTTCGACGCCAGAACAATTTTGTATCCGAGCGATAAAAACCTCAAAGACTACTTGGCTTGGCGGCAAGCTGACGTCCATGTTAACAATTTGTACAACACCTGCTTCTGGAATCTCATACAGAATAAGAATATGACGCCGTCTCAGGTATAACTATTAACAAACATGACGCAATGACGCAAATATATATTTGTTTGGGTGTTTTCAGGAATATTTGCAGAAACCACAAAAATACTAAGAAATTATTTTTATAGGCACAAGAAAGACTGAAAGGTACTTTTTCGTCTGACAAGAATGAGCTGCTCTTTCACGACTTCGGGATAAATTACAACAACGAGGCGGAATGTTTCCGTAAAGGGACCACTCTCCTGTGGAAGGTACCTCGCAACGAGAACGGAAAATCAAAGAAATGTGTTGTACCCTACACGGGTGATATAATAGGCGAGCGTTTCTGGCGCGAAAACCCGGAAATATTGGGTTTAAAGACGCAAGAGATACCAAAAGATGCAATTACATCATCGGCGGCGAATATCGAGGAAAAGTCTGAGAAAATAACTGCGTGAGGTTCAGCTTTGAATGGGCGCTTGAAACAATCAGCTACAGTGGAATGCATCGCAATTTTATTCATTATTGATTAACATATTACATCTAATAAATTAACATACTTTACCGTGGTATAATACTATTTATATATATATGTGATATTTTTTTATCTTCACGGAATCATGATAACATAAACTATATATACATCGAGCTATTATTGTTACACGCACGCGGCCGAAAATTTCGATAATTATTCCAGCATTATCGAACGATCGTACGTGCAACGGTATTTCATTTTTTGTAAAGGTTTTATATATGTATATGTAGGTTTATTTGTGCTTTTTTTTCTTACGGAAAGCGACGGCACATTAGATCGAATCGCGCAAGAATTGAACGCGGCAGTATCCTTCCCTGTGATGACAAAAAGTGTTGGCTGCTTTTCGACGGTGTACAGTTCTTAATTTCCCGTAATCGCACGTACGAACGTGAGCAAAGTAAAGAGTGAAAATATCGCGGATCAACACACAACGATGAAATGATACATCGACGGGCGTTTTATTAAAAGATCGCTATGTAATTATCGATCTTGGCGCGATGCTTTTGGGCAACGCACTCCGCTATCCACACAATGTTGCGACACTCTTGTTCCTTCAGTTTTAAATAACTGTAGAATACACCAAAGTGAAATTGCTGGAGGAACGCGTGCACGTTCAAACGTACCTGCAATACAGTGACAAGATATGTTACAAATGAACATCGAGCGACTCAAGATGTGAAGCAAAGTACAAGCTGTGTTACGTGACGTATAAATACGAGAAAGATGGTTACAATTTTCGTATAATTAATATTTAATTAGTAAATGTAACTCTGTTAGTAAATGTGTCACATTGAACTTCTACATTGCTTTTATCATCAAGTTATAGAAGCTACACTCTGTCACCATGGATGACTCTGTTACTGAATATGTTTAAAACTCGAAAAATTGATTTCCTCGAATAGCAGCATACCTCATATTCGAAGAATTTGTCCTCGAGGGTCTTGTCCCCAGGATTATTGCCTGCTCCTTCGAAGAGAGCACTGTATTCCTGGCGAAGATAAATAAGCAATTTCATTAAGTTAGATATTGAATAAGAAATGTATATATTTTGCAAGCGTAAAGATCTCTGCGAATGTGCAATTGCTTATGACTGAGTTTAAGAGGTACTGAACAAAGTACTAAGTAATTAAGAAAGTGACGAAGTGAACAAGAAGTATCGGGATGGACTTGTAAGAACACTCAATATCTTGCAAAAGATAATGGGAAAAAAGAATAGTATTGTAATTCTCAATGCGAAGAACTTACCGCGTAATACTCGGCGACGGCTTTAACTTGCTCGTAATCGTCGGCGCGTGCGAGCGCTGCCAACCCATCTGGATTTAAGCGACCACAGCGCGGATAAAGTTTCGCTCGGTCGTCCTTTCCGAGCTCGGTACCGAACGAATTTATCGTTATAATGATAGCTCTCCTATCAGCTTCGAACTGCCATAAATTAATTGAAGAAAGAAGAAATTTACTCCAACAGTTTTGTCATTTGCAGATCGATAATGAGATTGATGTTGAATATGTAATAACAGTATTACTCGCAATACTCACAGCAAGAATTTCGCACATCGTATCAGCGGTTGTGCCACCGATGTCCTTGCAAAACTTGTAAAAAGCTTCGAGGTAAGCTTTGTACAGGGTGTTCCTGATAATCTCAATGTTCATCTCATCCAAATCCTGCTCGGAGATGCAATCCACGAAAAACGGAGCTGCGAAATATCATGTAAATGTTGGTATATTTTTTGAATTTTTTTTAGCTACATAAAAAACACTTTTTTTAAAAACAAACCATAACTTCATCCATTTTCAATATTTTTAATGGTAATCGTGTCCCCGTGGAAACTAAAGATCCATTCAAAGCTGGAGATTATCAGATATTTTCATCCAACGTTAATGGAAGGCTCGATTTTAGCAAGTATGACTCTATAGATGAAAGAATGTATGACCGAATTTATGTTAAATGTATAGGGTGGACAAACGAGAAATTTGAATCCACTAAATCAGTTATACGGCATTTGTGTAGCAAGTAACTGCTACAATCAAATTCTTCTTTCATATAATTAAGCAATGCAAGTAAATTAATAAAGCCTATGTTTTATCAAATCCAAGGGTGAAGTCACATCTCGCAACAATACACGAACAAAATACCAGTGTAATGTCAATCGATAAACAAGTATACGCATCGACTACCACTTGATAAGTGAAGCACCGATAAATCTAATTTTTACTGTTCACGTTAGAAATCGTATTTTAATAAGTACAGAGGACTTACCCAGAGGAGTGTCAACCAGCACAGCATTGTAAAGTTCGGCCGGTGTGGCTGCTACATGAATGGCCTCCATCTGCTCGAAGCTACCTAGAGGATGACACTTGGGTATCAGCTCGGAAATTGGTCTCTGATGCAACGTTCCTGTTATCAACAGTATTATATTGTCGATCATGTAGCTGTAAGTTATGAAGTCTAGAAATTGGGACAACGGCTCGACGGAATGGTTGCGCATGTGCTGAAATTCCACGACTAGCTTCTCCCTGAGCTTGTCGTCGATTACACTGACTGCCAAAGGTGATGGTTCGTTTGCCAGAAAACTACCATAATCCGTGCCAGCTAGATGAAGCTTTAAATCTGTAGAAAAAAACATTGTACATTGATATACTTGGTAAGAAAAGTACGTTTATTTTCTAATTCAGTAATTTTTGAATTTTTTTTCTACTAAAAATAGGCCATTTTCACAGCGTATCGGCAGAACTTGGCGTTTTGTAAAATTACGAAACATGCATGAGCATTAAGTGGATTTTAACGATAATACGCTGAGTGAAAAAAGATTACCTTCGAGAGTCTCGCACTGGACCAAATTGAGATAATCATTTTGCTGGAGTATACCACACTTGAAACCACGGCACAATCCCTCCAAGTAACCCCCGTCGATATTGAATATGCAGCCCTTCATTTTGCTGATTAATAAATTCTGATGAAGTCTTTAGTCCGAAGGAAGAGACTACGATGATGCGAAGGGTGTGCGGGTTCCCGTCGAAAATAAATTGGAGCACGAAATATCGGACTCGCCCTCTTTTCGCGAGACAATCATATGACCGACTGGACTGAAGTTGGCGATAACATTTCCGTCACACTCGGGAAGGGGTGGGATGACACAATTCGGCATTTTCGCTACGCGCAATGGTCGGAGATTTTAGTGTCCTATATTGTCACCGTAGCGCTAGTCATGTTATGAGAACATACATGACTAGCGTGATACGATATATATATGTGATATTGTAAATTCGATTAGAATAAATAGTACATCTACCTACCGAGTTAAGTTACTGATCTACTACGGATCGCTTTTTTACTTAAGTAATAGTATTATCTACAAAATATTATTATTGTTTATCCACCTATAATAATTTTTAGAAACATTTTTACAATCAGTCTAATTGCGAATCTCGCGCCCCCACCATAAGAATATTCTCGCAGCACAAAGAGCGCCACCTGTAGGTAAAAGATAAAATTAAAAATTTCGGACGAAAAGCAATTTATTTTCATGCATATTACGGCACTCGCTCTGTACTGCAAGAATATCGATAAATCGAATTTGAGACGTTTTCAAATCGAAATTGATCTTCACTGATAATTCGAATTATTATGAAGATAAATCGCAAATTACGACTCGCAAATATTGTTTAGATTTGTACTAGGAAATGGTTTTCGATAATTTGCGATTGATGATCGATGTTGAATATTACGCGATAATCGTAATCTCATGTAAACGTAACGTCGCACCTGTCAGTTGTGACTCAACGCTGCAACTTCCGAGCACTTGAACGCTTCCTGGTGGTGCGAGTCGAATTTTTGACACAACGATTGCGCGCAGTGACGATACAGTTGTTTATCAAAGTTTCGTCTCGTTTAGGAAAGTGCGCGTAGCTAAACATAACAAAATGTTTAGCAAAAAGAAAGAGCCAAAAAGGCGTCCGAGAGATCCAGCTAGCCTAGAACAGGTACACGATATATCACTATCTCCTGCCACGTTCTTCAATAGCTTATCGCTCTTGTGATGATTTCGTACTACGAATGAGCGTAATAAAAACGTTACGTTCAGTTTGGAATTTTTCAAGTACCCGAGAAGCTCGAGGACCTGGGCCGTGGGTACTCCATGGATGATGGAGATGACGAAGATCTGGAAGCAGAGTTGGCACAGCTGACCAGTGGCGGTGATTTGCCTCGGCAACCTAGACGCAAAGGTACAATTTGCTTCTGGTAAATCTAGTGGTATCGTTACCTTCGTTGGGTTTCATTACCATCTATTCAGCCTGATACTTTTTCCACCGTTTGTCGGATTCTTATAAATTTGTATTTTATCACAAAATCATTAACGTTTAATAGCGCCGCCGATACCGACCGCTAAGCTCGATGCAATGATCAGCGAAAGCATGAGAGATGTGGACGATGCTGAGCTATCGGACGACGATGATGATCCGGACATTCTCGTGAGGATCAATCTTTTTCATATTGATTAGTATTAAGGACATTTTATCCTGTTGGATTCAAGATTTCTATCATGCTCATAGCTGGAACAGCAACAGCCAAAATGATTACAGTCAGCTTCTAAATTGATATTTTCCTGTAATATATATTGTAGTCGAGGTATTGCAAAAGAGAGCTAATTTGATTTTAGTACTGAAAGTTATTCAACATTTATATGATAATTAAAACTAGATTTTGATTTTCAGAGTGAATTGAGGGAGATAACGGGTGATGAAGTATCCCCGAGCGAGGCACCTGAAGAGCCAGAGCCCGAACCGTCAGCACCACCAGAGGGCAGTGATCAGCGGCGGATAATGGAACTTTTGGAGGAGAGATTGAGAACGTACAAGATAGCCGAGGCAAAGGCTAAAAACGAGAACGAGAGTGGAAAGGCTCGACGTTTCGGACGAGGGGTAAAGACACTGCAGGGATTGTTGTCCAGTGCACAATCGGGCGGGTCGATCGATGAGGGGGATATACCCCCCGTTTTGCCACCATCCGCGACTGGGGAGGGTAAGACCGAGTCGCGACCAAACGAGGAATCGCCTGACACGGAGGCTCCCAAATCCGATGCAGCGGATGTTCAGCCCGCCGAAGTATCCCCTACGGAACCAGAAACCGATGCTCCGGCGGCAGTTGCCGAAGCAACTAACGTTGATCAAGAATCATTGGAGCTGTTGAAGAAACGACAACACGAGTACAAGGTGGCTGCGCTCACGTGCAAAAAGGCCGGTAACGTAGGAGAAGCCTTGAACTACGTGAAAGTGGCGAAACAGTTCGACATTGTGATAGCGGCCGTCGAGGCTGGCGAAACGATTGATATATCCGACATGCCGCCGTCACCGCAACTTCCGGGTGCGGATGCGCCGCCCGAGGACACGAAAGAAGAGAGCGAGACTCAGCAGCAAGCTCCGAACGAATCACCCGCCGCAGATGGTAAAATTTCATTTTTCCTCGTGAACTCGTTGTACCGTAAAAGTTCAAGATTTGTGATTTTTGTTCATCTCGTCAAAAGTCGAAGCGCCGGGCATGGCCCCGATCACCGGTGACGCGATTGGGAGTGCCCTCAAAGAACGCCTAGAGATCTATCGTCGAACGAAGACCGCCGCTGAGGAGGAGGGCAATTCGTCGAAGGCTCGAAGGTACGGGCGTATATGCAAACAATTCGAGGACGCTATTAAATCGCACGCGCGCGGAAAACCCGTTGCCTATGAGGAATTACCGGTACCACCGGGACTTCCCCCGATTATGCTCAATCCTCCGGCTCCGGAAGTTTCCCCGGGTGGTCCGAGTAGCCAGGGAACGCCCGTGGAACCTATACCTGAACCAGAACCGCACGAAGCTGCAACACCTGTCGTACCTCGAAGAAAAGCACCAGTTCCCCCTCCGAGAACGAATCAGGGTACCGTATCGTCGTTACTGGAATTTATTCATTCTTCGAAATTGCAAGACGAGAACGTTCGTTTATTTTCAAACAGGTGCGAAAGCTGCTGGTGCGATGTCGAGAGCCGAAAAACAAACTTTGTTTCTGGAACGTCGTCAAGCGGAACTGAAACAAGCCGCACTGGCGGCTAAGAAGGATGGTGATTTGGAACTAGCGAGGGATTATCTTCGTCAAGCGAAGGGAATATCTCCTTTGATAGATGCTAGCAGATCCGGGCTTCCGGTTGATCTGAACTCTATCCCTCTTTCACCAAACGCTAAAACCCAACTGAACACAAGCAACCTCGTCGATGACAAATCGGACGATAGTTTTACCCTCGTTTCTGCGGTCGATTGCTTGGAGGAGGCGAGCGGAACCGATCAACAAATTTACGAAAATTTGGAGAAGCAGCTGACTAAACAGGCGAAGGTAATGTTGGATGATTTTTCGAGATTCACTAGGATTATGAGTTCATCAAGCCATCGGGTATACAAATTTTAGTTATCTATCATCGGATATTCAGGAATGCCCAAAGACCAATAAACAAACTATCTTACCCTGGGCGTAGGCGTGTAGTTCTAACATTACAGATAGACAATTTATTCCATTAGCAGAAACGGCAAGATGCACCATTTTCTATTTAGAAGTGATAACTTAAAATCCAGTGTCAGATCGATCAAGCTGCTATGAGTGAGAGAGAAATATGCTGAATTGCTGATATCCACGGATTTCTGGAACGATTGATTTTTATGAAAAAAGAAGAGATAATCGTTGTCCGGAATAAGTGCCGCTTGAGAGAGAACTTGAATATTCGTTTTTTTTTTCAGTGGTGTCTATCGACGAGGGATCACATGAAAGCACTTGGTGATGTGCCAGGGTACAACAGATGGGAGCGTCTTGCTCTCGGATACAGCCGCGACCTGGATATGGTCAGAGTGCGCAAAAGAGATGGTTTGCCGCCACCGCAACACCATTATGAGGTCAAAACTTACGCGATTGTCCAGTAAGTGCAAAGTCCGGCAAATAGCTATAAATACTCGTTTCAGGTTTCCTCGATTAACAGGGTTTGTGAATATTAATCATTTGATATTTACAATCGATTTCAGGAGTTGCACCGATTTGGGTGACGCAGAAGCTGAAATATCGATAATCCGCGGTGTAAATTATCCGAAAGAAGTGGACAGTTACGTAATATTCGAATATCCATATCCACCGGGTAGTCCTCAGTCCGATCGTACGTCGACGATTCGGGACACGGTCAATCCGGAATACGATGGTGTTTTCACTCTGAGCAACGCCGTCGATCGTTCGGCTAGACAGTGTCAACGAGTTTTCAAAAGACACGCTTTGAAGTGTCAAGTTTGGTCGAAGGGGTAATGATACTTTTTTTTTTTTCGTTTCGCGAAGTGTAATGACTTTTTCAAGCCTCTCTAATAAGTAATCATTATTATTTTAGACTAAACGGTTTATCGCTCGGAAATGTATTTTACCGTGGTTTTAATCCTGCGTTGTTGAGTTTTTGACCAAATGGATGGTTCTGATTGATTCGAATTAATTCTGTCAATCCTATAATTTTTTTTTTTGCGAGGATCGAGTACACACGGTCTCGTTGCGTAGCCATTCGCTCAGAATTTTTCTACGAACACTTCAGATTATCATAGTCAATAGACCTTAGTACGTTGCTTACAGATGCTCGTTCAACCCCATCCTGTGTTGCACTCACCCAAGGTATGAAACAATTACGTCGGCTCACCTATTGGAATATCGAATTTTTGTTTGATTCGTGTAACATTGTGCATCTTTAAGAGCAAATCAAGTATTGCGGAAAGAGGATGTATTTTTCAATCGCGTTTTCCCATAGTGGCTAATTTTAACAAGAATACAGAAGCGCGTTCTTGATTATCAGTTCGCTGCTGAATCTTTTTATCTACCTATGTCTTAATTGTCTCGTAGGATCACAAATTCAGGCTAGATTTCTAGCTGTTCTTAGGTTACATCGATTAATCAAAAACTTCCAGATTCAACATAGTTTCGTATCGGAAAGGTTTAATTCTATTCGCACGACGCGATCGAATGAATATAGGAATAAAAAGTATGCCGCTTTCCAGATAGTTGAAAGATTAATCCGATGGCGAGAAAAGTAGCGATTAACGAAAGGTGGAATTTTAATTCTCTATCGAACAGTAGAGGGATATTTCTTCTTTTCAGGCTTTTCTCTATTCGTTACATGTGTAACGTGGAAAAGGTTAATCGTATTAATAAAATAATAAATTGGTGTAAAGATAATAGAAAATTACATCAAATTCTAGTTAATTGCCATTATCAAATTGCAAACGCACGTCTTAAATCTTGTATAATATCTTGTCAATTTCAAGTTGGCCTTTGTAGTCGTTTTTTAAAAAATATTTATTCGTCTGTGAGTTTAGAACGCACCGTGAATCAGTTCAGAGAAATCTTTCGAAATAGGGGAAGAATGATTGATTATCTGATTTATGATAGACTGCACAATGATCGCAACGAAGTTGCCGTGTTTAACTACATCCTTCAGGTTATGTGTACGTGGCAAATTATGTTCATACAGTTGTATGTAGAATAGGGATTTGATAACGCGAGTTATATTCCCATTAGAGATTAACCGGGTGGAAGTGTCAAGGACTTCTGGACTTTTCTCCTCTGACTCTAGCGTTTGTTGTATCGTTTGGCTATTATTACGTTTATATTTGGTACTCACACCTGCATTTTTATCGTTTTTTAATGTAGTAGCATGCTCTAAACAAACGGAGGGTAACGACGCGAGCTTGCCCGTAGTTTTTGCTTGAATCTTGTCTCGGATACGTGACATCAGTGAAAGACGTACGAAAGTGAAGAACCGAACTCTTAAAAATCGTTTACGGCATTACGATCTTAAAATCTAATTAATCTTTTTCAATATCGAACAAAATAGAAAAATACAGTGATAAATACAATGAAAAATTAAAATTCACTCCTAAAATGAGATTCACACAATTTCCTCATCTTCTCTGACATAACAAAATCGTGACTTGTTTTTTTTTTTGGACAAGAGCTGTCAACGATTCAAGGGCGGTGACGTTCTTTAATTATCTTCAAGCACAACGAAGCTAATTATCTTTTTTTTTGCGATTTTACAGAGGGTTCTTCCGCAGCGATAGTCTGGTCGGCACAGTGACGATAAAGCTCGCGCCTCTGGAAACGCATTGCACCCTGCACGACTCCTTCCCCTTGATGGACGGAAGAAAAGCCGTCGGCGGAAAGTTGGAAGTCAAGATACGCCTGAGAAATCCCATTTTGACAAAACAGATCGAAAAGATAACAGACAAGTGGCTGACGATTGATTAAATTATAAATTAAGCGTAAGATTTTTTTACTTCAACGACGTTAAAGCTTGTCTCCTTGGAATGTTACATTTTATTTACGCATGTAATTTAGTTTGATCGTTTCGCATCACCGTGATTCGAGCGGATTCTCTCATCATTGTTAAAGAACCGCAGCGTGAATCTGTGAAAAAAAATCCTTCATTAACAAAAACAAGTCGATGAAATAGATAGTTTCGTTTCGTTCCAATGACGCAAACTCCAATGTCGCACAGTTATTAAACGCTTGTCACGCGAGTTATACGAAACAACCTGCCACAATCAAGCTTGGGCAATAAGCTTGCTACGACTAGAGAAAGCAGAGAGATTGTATATTTTTATTTATGGGTATAGGGTTATATGCGCAACAGCGAATGTATATAAGTGATAAATAATGTTCCCCGCGACAGACAAGTCGATGAGAATTTTCAAAAATCACAAATCGATTAATCAACGTGCCTAATAAAAACGAAAACTATAAATTCTCTCTTTATAAATGTTACGCTTTCACCTTACGACCTTATATTTTTCGAACTCGATTTATCTGCTATCTTGACCTGCATACGAAACGGCAAATCAACTACCGGATATCAGCGTCAACCGACAAAACACCTGATATTCCACAAATTTCCAATGCAATTCTGTAAGGGACAATTAGATATTGTTTGGCAGCTTAAATTTGCCGGAAAAATGTGTGCACGCAGGAATAACGAGATAAAAGTAGATTCGTTCTCAACATTGAACGAAGCTGAATCCACACTTCTCGCGGAACAATACAGCGGATGAATTACCACTAACAAACTATTGTCCGGTAATCGTTTCGTTGTCTGTGTCTCCTTCGTCGTCCTATCGCGTCCTCCTCCTCCTCCTTCTTCTCCCCCGTCGCTCTACTCTGTATCAACCAGGCTTTGTGACTCCTCCTTGCCCTACGAACGGGTTTTACTATAGCCCAAACCCTGATACAATCGTTATCCTCGGAGGATGAGGGTGACTTATTTACTACGTCACACATTGCACTTGGTACTGTCCAACGTTTATCAATAATTACGAAATCATTATGGTTGTCAGCTTCAAATTTCAACGAAAAAATAATAACAGTATTTTCGGCCACTGGACTTTTCTATCGATTCGGTGATCTTTTGACAAATATTTAATTTCTCAAAGGGTCAAATATCTTTGACAGATATTTGCAAACGGTGCGATTTTTTCGCACATGTGCAGTAACAGGTGCTCGAGTCAACCGAGTTTTATTTGAGACGTCCCGCGGAGTGACCCGCGGTGCGTGTCTCGACTCGAGTGCGAAAAAAGGTCCTCGAGAGAAAAGGGCCAGGTCATGCGCGGCTGGCGATGCAACTTTTTCTCTTCTCGCCTACGACGCACCGCTCTAAATACTCTTATCTCTCGGCTCGTTTTGACGAGGGATCATACAGAAGCGACGACAGACGCTTCCCTGTGAATGTATAAATAAAGCCTTTGATATGCTTTCCCTTTGGGCTCACCACGATCTCTCGCTCGCCCGCTGCCTCGAACACTCCTCAATCTCCATAAAGTATGAATAGGTTTGTCGCGTAGATTTTCATTCTTTCCTACCGGAAAGTACCGGAGGGATCAAAATCGATGTTTTCAGATATCAATTTTGTTGTGTTTTTTAGTAATCGGATTTTTTGGTTGGACCAACATGACTCGACTGAAAATGTAAAATTTAATTTTTACCAAAGTTAGATTTTCATGAGATTTCGATGGGCAGGAATGGTTGATACAGATCTTTGAATTTGTAACCCCGATGTTTATTTCGTAAAAGAAATGCGACGAGTGATTCACAATGAGGAAGAAAATTAAGAAAAATCGGTTAATCGATACTACCGTTCAATTATTTGTGATTTTATTGACTTTTGTAATTCGGTTTGGACTTTATTTGATCTTCAAAATTTAAGCCCGGTGTAACTTTCTTTATCACTCCTCGTTCTATTATGTATATCAGTCGGGTGCTGATAGAGCATCGGAAAACAAGGAGGATTTATTTGCCAATTAGACGATTGACGGGATGAATAATTTGCGATCGTGCCGAATTTCTTGGCGGACGGAAAGGGGTGGGCCTGGTCCCAATATTAAGAATTCTTGGCCTTCGCTATTTCTCGCTTCGTTTAATAATACGCATATATATGGAAAAACAAATCGTTCCGAGGGAATAAAAAATATGCCAAAAATAGGAAGGTTGAGATAAAATCACAAAAAAAAAAAATATTTTACAATCCCTCAAAACCAATTTGCATTTCTCGCGATGTTAATTGGCATTTCGATAGATTGCAACACGAATTGACACTCTTTTATTTCACGATATCAATAAGGATTTTCGTTGCTGACAATGAGTTCGTATCCCCCGTAGGATCAGGGGAGAGATAGAAAGAGGAAGGGAAAGAGTCGAGAACGAAGAGTCGGAGATCCAGCAACTCGAATTACGTCACGGTCCAGCGAGGAGTGTTTGTTCGAACGGCGTACAACCGCGAAGGCTCGTTTCACATCCTCCAACATTTAATGTTGACCTTTTAGACTTGGCGAATAACTGGTCATGCAACTTTTGCTCGACAAGAGCGGAGTGGGGTTACGAGGGGGTGAAAGGGCTTAAATTCAAAGTACTCGATCCCTGTGGTGAATTTCTGCGTACAAATTAACGATGTTTGCTCCGAATACTCAACCCTTGCCCTCCAATGAAACTCGGCCCCCCCCCCCCACCCCCCACCCCCCGGAACGCGCGCTACGCGTGCAGATTTCTCGCTCGCTTTTTGCCTTTGTCCGCTCGGCACTTCGAATAATCGAGGATAATTGTTGGCTTTGTTGTCTTTTTGTTTTTTCCTTTTCACCCACGAGGATTTATCGGTGGAAAAAAATATTGTTCATTTGTTTAGAATTATAGAATTCTTATAATTTTGTAATGTATAAGATTTCACATGATTATTTATTATTTTTGTCGCTCATTTTTGTATTTTCATTTCTCACTTATAAATATCGATTATCTTTTATTTCTTCTTTTTCATTCGAAACTCATTATTTTACGGATGCACTCGATATCGTATCGAAATATTTATTTCGAAATTTTCAATCGAAGGGTTGCGAGAAGAAGGCGGAAATCGGTGGATCCGACATGCCAACATCAGAATTCTTGGTGTCCACGGAAACCTTGAAAATACTACATTTTTTAGTAACGAAGGAAAAACGCAAGTGACACGAGTATGTAACTCTCTTGCGACTGGAAGCGTTTCGTACGAGTGAGAAGGAGGTCGAAGGCCATTAAAATGCTGTTGATAGCGTTATGCTACTTGGATCACGAACTTCCATACTATGTAGCTTGACACTGTCGCTTATCAATTGCAAGTGTACGAGCACAGGACTTCCCGCGTTAAATTGACTTTCTCGTAAATCAAAGCGACACCTTATTCCCCTTTCTGTTCCTTCTCCTTAATTATTTCAGAGCCTTTCGTCAAGGTCTAAGAATTTTTGTTTTTTTCAAACATTTTTTTCCACTCTGATTAGGATTTTTGGAATTAATTTTTGAAAATTTTCACTTGGTTTGTCGAAAAAGAAATATCGTTTTTCAATTGGTGTTAAAAAAATGAATATAAATAATCCTGTGCAGTTTCATTGAGTACAATCGATTCATCCAACAATTTTGGGTTTAAATATTTCATAGTCCCCTAAATATTTGATTGATAATTGTACTATTATTTTAGCAAAAAATCTTCTAAAGTATTACACGTAAAGAGCTCCAAATCAAAATCGTTAATTGTAAATACGAACAAGCCTATATTTTTTTTATTACAATAATGCATTTTTCACACATTTACTTTTTTATGATTTTTTTCAAACGCGTTGTTCTTTGTTTTTTTTTTTTTATAAATTGATTTTTCGTACGTCTCTTGAAATATTTAAAGCATGTTCCTCCATTTATTGATCCATCATTTTTTTTCCAAGTTGCCTAAATCGAATCAATTCAGTACGATCACTATGGAATTCTCCTTGAGTTGTTCAAAGCTAATACGTTTTTCTTCAAGTTTCGAAAAGCATCGTTGAGTTTATCGCATTTGGCGATTTCGACTGGAGGGCCCTATATAAGTGGATATGTAATTTGTGACACCCGGGAATTATCGTCTTTAGGATAAGAGTAGTATGAGACTATTTTAACTGCAACAATGTGACGTATAGTGTTGCATTCGACAGAGGTCTCGATCCAATTACATTATATATGGCTCCCCATACACAGATAACCTACGTACAGTTGGACGTACACACGCACATGTGTTTCAAGTGAGATTAGAGTGGCACGTCGAAACAGATATTAAAGTTGGAATTACACCGACACAAAGGAGTATGCTTTTTATCCGTAATGAAACTTCCAATATTTACATAAATATGAAAAAATAGTAAATTGGGGGCCGTTATAAAAAATTTTACTTTTTTCGCCCCCCCCCCCCCCCCCCCCTCGATTTTTTAATACTTTTGAATCGAGAACATGTAGAAAAATGGCAGTGAAAAAATGTACAGAAGATGTAGGCGTTTGTTCGTAAATATCGGACGATTCCTGTAAAACAAAATATTCTGCAGGAGGATCAATCGAGCGAACTCTCGTTTGTAACATTGGCGTTCCTTGAAAAGTTTTGCGCAATCCCCTTTGCACGCATCGTGCAATGATCGAACGATAATAAATAAAAGCAGAGCAAAACGAAATCCACATCGGATGCGCTATGAAACTAAGCAAAGTAAGAGTTTTCCTCCTTCTGCTCAGACAATTTTCGAGATAAGAAATTTCATCGATATAAGCAATAAAATCGTTCGAGTCTGCGAATAATTTGCATCGTTGGAGTCAAAGCTGCAAGAGTTGATAATTATAGGCAGTAGTTGATAGTCGACTGGCCAAGAGCTTCTTCTGGTTCTCAGTGTACACGTCGCGAATTATTATCGTCGAAATTAATTTTCAATAATAATAATTAATTCATTCGTAGTAATTAATAATACATTCATTTTCTATAATAATTTGATAACCATTTTTTACGCCCATTGAAAATCAGTGAAACTTTGGAGATTTTCGCAAATTTGATTTCGCCAAGTCCACGTGGCTTAAATCGTTTTTTTTTCCTTGACGAGATCCAAGGGACTTGAGACGAAGACGCAAGAGTTGGATTTCTCTCCCTCCTTGTTTCTTTCTTTTTCTCCGGCATTTTTCGCACGATCGGCAAAACTCGACCGGATGTTACGTCAAATACGTTAAACGTGTCTTTTCGTACGGATTTCTGTAATATACCTCAACAGTGTTGACGGGCAATGTATAGATTGTCTAGTCGCGATCTGACACCAGACTCGCCCATTCGTCGTTGTATATCTCGTTGAAATATCCTCAAGTGTAATTTTCAAACGGGAAACTGAATCGTGCTCCAACGAATCCAGGAACAATTGTATCGTTCGGAAATCGTGATAAAATTTTGCTGTCTTTGTTGAAGAAACGAATACGAACCGTTCGCGTGCAGGCGATTGCACTTTTTTTGGGTTCTATTTTCGCTCGGCCACTTCCGTCCATCTGTGATGTGAAATGAAGGTGAGTCTACTTCATATTTTTATTTATTTCGATTTTACGAAGTATCGTTGTCATCATTGAAATTTTAGTTGCGCCACAAAGTTGATTCTCGAGTAATCGTTTCGTCAATGTTTATATTTTAATTTTTCGGAAATTTTCGTGGGCCCGAAAAGGCCCACGAAATAACACAAAACAAACAAACCTAAACAAAAACTATGATTAATATTAAAAATTATCGATCGCAAGGGATTGTTTAACAAATCCCACAATTAGAATTATTAATAGCGTTAAAGCTAACCCAAACGTTTTTTCGTCGATTTTTTTTTTACTAAACCGTTTCAGTTTCACCTTTTTTTTCTGCTATTTACTGTTGATTCGCAGAGCATTGCCCATAAACAAGTCGAATTTGCAACTCGTCACGTGTTGCTACTTTTGCCATAGGATCCGGAAAAAAAACGTTGGAAAATAGTTTCAACGTTTATCAAACTCTTGTACGAGAATATCGAATTTCAGTTTATTAAAATCTTGTTTATTAATCGCTATTCGTGCCACAACGTATAATCTGTAAAAGTAATGACTGGCTACCCCTTAAAGTTTTCCGGATATTCCTCGGTGAAGAACAGTACTTCGTAATAGAATTCACGTTTAGGCTCCGGATCTTTAAGAGTTAAATGCCCGAATTCTCCATTATCATTTTTAACTCAAAGTACACCGGAACGCTTGAAAAACACCTTCCACCGATATTTCTCGACGACCGTAAAACTCGTATAAATAAATTGCGTGAGAAAAAAAGATCGTTATCGCGGTACCTCGAAGCCAGTCGGAGATCACAATCGCACGACTAGAAACATTCCCACGAGATCATCGATCCGTTTTGAGAAAGACAAATAGATCGCATTATCCTTTGCAATCCTCTCTCCCCCTCCCTCTCCCACTCTAGGGACATTAGTACACAGTTGGTACATCACAAATGTACACAGACAAAAGTAGAGAAAAAGAAGAATGTATAGTCGCATCCCGATTTTGTAGCATTCGAGGGGGAGTGGGGATGATATAAGTTTTAGTCGAAAGGTTTATCGTCGTTTGCTTGAAAGGACATCGAGTAATTTCGAGAAAACTTGAAAGTTTGATAAACGATCATTATTTGCATATATGTAATTTATATATTTATACCAAGACCTATGTACATATTTTATATACACATAGAATTATAATATACGTACATGTACGTAAAACTAACTGTTAATTTTTTTTCATCGTCAAATTCAAGTTTAACACTGACTATTTCATACGAATTATTACTATTTTTGAAAAATGAATAATAATAAAATTGTCGTAACTTTGAGACGCGAAGTGTCATTTAATTATAGTTTTTCTATTTGGCTGCTGCAACGATATTTTCACTATCGTCGACTTTGTTTTTACTGTTTTTAATAATGTGTTTAATCATTTTTTTTTGTACAGATAAGCAAACATTTTACGTGAAAAATCGTTTTCCACTATTTCTACGTTTGAGGTTAGGTTTCGGCTTGACACGTCGAGCTTGGCAGTGGGGGGGTGAACGAGAATGCAAAGAAGCCGAGGTGGTAGAAAATCGAGGTTCCACTGTACGAAAGGGACAAGAAAAAGGCAAGAGTCTGGACCACACGGGGGTTGGGGGTAGCTATTAAATTTAATAGCCACGAAAGAACGGTAAAAGCGCGAGTGGTGGGCTATTTTTCGTTGTCTTATCCGTTGGCCCGCGGGTCATCTCTTCGTTGAGCGATCTTCTTCGTAAAGTTGTGTATACGTATGTATGTGGTTCGTACCATTGAAACAATAGAGAGAACTTATCAATAACTCCTGGTGACAAATATAACCGGACTTCCGTTCGCGAAAAAAGCAGAAAGCTCCAAATGCGAGCGACTTCCGCTTCGAAATGTGCCCGTGACGCGTTAAGCGATCTTCATCCGCGATACCGAAGATATATTTCGCGCCATTTGTCATTTTTTATTTGACACCCCGAATGAGCGGGAACGAAGAAAAAAAAAACATTTTATCCATTTCGAATGAACTGGATGGTGAAAGTGACGTTCAGAAATCGTCTGTTTCATTTCGTTGAAGATGTTCAATAAAGAAGCTTAATTTTTATATGTTGTTCTTGGAAAAGTATTTAAATAAGCACGGCGATTGTCGGCGGCTTTCGTATTGCGAAACAAAAAAAAAACAGCGACATTTACGTATGTAATTAAAATTCGGATTTATGGTTTATGGAAATTCCATATATTTGCATGAAAGAAAAATAACATAAAGTTGCTTCCCAAAACGATAAAATACGTCTAACGTGTCACGTTTATTCAATTGAAATAAATATTCTAATGAACTAACGAGTAGCAGCTTAGTCAATTAAAATGAATATATAAATTTCTTTGTTTGGAAAATATTTATCAGCATCGAATTACACAATTTTCTAACCTAATATTCGATTTATAAATTTGGTAATATTTTAATCCGATAAAGATCGATGTTTAGAGGTAATAGCTAAAGGATAAATATTTGTCGATGGAAAAAATAACATTATTGTAATAATGATAAAGCGTAGAAAAAATACGATTTCTTTTAAAGCCACATTTCTTCACTGATTGGAATAAATCGAAATTGTGATAAATCGCATAATCTTTATCGATGAAAAAGTTCGGGCATGCTCGAAAAAAGCGTTTTTCAAAACGTGCTCCTCGCGAAGTATACAATGGAAAGAAAGGAGGGAGCAAACGCACCACGCGATACGGTTGTTTTCATCAGTCGTGGATCTTTATTTTCTACTTCGATACAAGGCGATTATCCGAGAATAATTGGGTACGAATTGCAAACAGAAGCAAGTACTCGTCGCACGTTTCATTTGCCTTTGCACGGCAAACACAGCAGGGACAAAATGAGCACGAGAGAAAAAGAGCGAAGGAACAAGGCCGGGCAAGAGAGGGAGAGAAAGAGAGCGATTGTGGTGGTGTTGGGTCGCAGAGTAGCAACGGCAGTGAGTCGTCCCCGGGGGTCTCTTGCACTTCATTGTCATTTGTCATCGGGAGAAAAAGAGAGCGAGAGAGAACTCGTCGTGGTATGTCACCCACCACTGGGGACAGAAGCAGTCGAGAGCCAACGAATAAATGAGCGTCTCAACAGCCCACGGACAAATGACTCGAGGATTATCCCTCGAATGCTCCATCGCTCCTCTTCTCGTCCTTATGAATGAATTTCGAGATATTATTTTCCAGAATCCTGCGTTGCTCGAGTCAAGATCGCTATCGAGAATTCGTGGGTTCCCGAATTGGTTACGGGACGTCATCGATGGCTTTTTCACATTCCTGGACTGTCAAAAGAAAACCGCTTAAAAACGACAATTTTTTTCTTAGTATCGCGAATTAACATAAAAAATTCCACGAGGCATCATTGTTCTTTTAAGAATTTTTTTTTATTCTTCTGGAATATTCACGATTCTCTAGTTTTTAAAAGTGTACGTTTTCGAAAAACGGTGAAAAACTTTAGAGAGGTTTTTTAACGGACGGGAAATCATGAAGCGATAAGTTGGGTTAAAAGCGGGTGTGTTGGTTCGATTTCGATTAATTTGAGATTGAAACGGCATCGATGACGTTGCAATTAATTTTTCACTCGAAGCAAAAGGTTTGACCGAAAGAGAAAAAAATCCTGTCATTCGAGTCGATGGTCGTGAGATCCATTACCTGAGATTCAGCACTTATTATTCCAATATTCAACCTCTTTTTACTTCGTATTTTTCCTGCTGGTTGTAGAAATCTTATTGTTTCCATAATTGAAAGTTTCAAATGTTCCATGAAAATTAAATTTCGAAAGAACGATCATTAATTCGCCATTTGAAGTAAGCTCGGCAGAAAAAATTTGTTTGCGTCAGCGCATTGAGATTCGCAGACGAAAGTATATCATTTGCACCGGGCATCGTCTAGAGCGAATGAGAATGCTCCGTATTGGACGGCTCTGTCCACGTTTTCGCTTCTCGTGTTTCATTGCTCACGTTTTTATCATTATTATGCGCTTCTTTCTCTGTCTCCCTCTTTTGTGCCTCTTCTAAAACAATTGATATCTAAATTCAACCCAAACGTGGTTTCGACATCCTCGCGTTCGTTCGTACAAGCCCTACTCTGCTGGCACGTCCGATAAAAGGGATGATATTCGTGTCTGACCAAAAACGACCAGGACTACTGCCTTCCGTAGGAGCCGAGCGTTTGGATCATCTGTTCGCGAAGGGATTTTTCACGATCGTACGGCATGGTGACAAATCGAACCCTGCGTCGCTATTATTATTATTTGTTATCATACCATTCTATATAATAATAATAATAATTTATATGTAATAATATAATAATTTATTGTTTATCGTTATGTGTTTTTGTAATTCCTACAATAATCTCAATTAGTATTAAGGTTTTTATAGAAATTATGACATAACTTATTATATAATATACAATATATAATAAGTTATATAATACATAAATATAAATGATATATTAAATAATTTATATTTATAACTTTTTGTTTAAAAAAACTTGGAGCCCGAAAAGTGACAGCTCGTAAGGTTTGCAGACAATAATATTTTCGTAATTATCATTTGTGTTCGCACTCTGCAAAAGCAAGCAAAATGTAAATTGTTGACCCAGTGGTCACGGTCATACAGGCACTTAATTTTTTTCGCACGAATAGATTCGTAGGTGGTTTTTATTGGATAGGTAGCTTGGCTCCCGTTTTTCGTCCCTCTCTCTTTCTCTTTCTCTCCCTGACAATTTTATTCTCCGTCTTTCTCACTTTCTCTCTGTTTCTCCTTCTCTCTTTCTCTTTCGCTTTAGTTGGCTGACTGACTGGTTGATATCGATGTGCAGGCAGGCAGGCAGGCAGGCTGGCGAGCGAAACTATGCTGGCTCAGCACTCTTCCTCTTGCCTCCTCTAACCCGGGACTCGTCCGAGCCCTCACAGCCGATGCTTCTCTACATCCATACGTGTCTTTGCTTTCCATACGTGCGCACGTATGTGTGTGTCCGCGTGTGCGTATACGTACAAAAACGTATAAATATATACTTATAATTGAATTCCCATTTTCCTTGAACAGGCCCTGAAGGTCAATTACTTTTAGGATTTTTCCAATTATTTCCTTATTACTCATTTTTTATCCACTTTCCGCAATTATAATTTAGATTTATAAATGATATTTTTGTAGTTGGAATGAAATAATATTTCATAATATTAAGTGAATTTTCATTGTTAAAAAAATTCAAATTTTTTAATTATAAAAATAGAATTTTCATAATTATTATAATTTCATAATTGTCGACCGTTCGAAGAAACGTTCGTCGTGCAAAGGGGGGCACGGCCAGTTCGGCACTTCACCAGAGTTTGGAACAACTTTTTTTTCCAGATTCCAATAGCGATGAATTTACGATGAAATTCTGTTACCCAACTGTCCAGTTTCAGGATGCTAGAAACTTTTGAAAATATATGGGTGATTCGCCGGGACATGGATATATGGGCTTGCGAGACTGCCATTTCGTTGGAGTTGAGATTTATAAAAAAAAATTTGTTAAAAAAACGGAGCGGGCATCGGCCACGGATCGCGAGAGTTTTTCGGCTGTACGTAGGAACTCGCAAGCCCCGAAAAATCTCTCTATATCGGTAGCTCTGTTTGCCTTCCGAAATCTCGGAAACCATAAATCAGCCGAAAAGAAGTTTGTTGCACGCCGGAATTCCGGCTAGCACTGACTCGCCACTCGGAGAACCGAAGCACTTTTTTTCGACCAATATTTGTTTAAATTAACAAGAATATATTTATTTTGCAAAAATTGTGTCGCTCAATAGAAATTTATTATTCTCATTGCATAAAATTATGGTATTGATTATTTTTTTAAAAAAGTCATTTATGAATATTGACTCAGTTATATATTTAAAAAAATATATTTCCAATTATTTATTGACAACGTTTCATTTTACATTATCTATTTAATTTTGTGTTAAAATATTTTCATTAAAAATGATTTACTGATCTATTTATTGCAAAAACTTTAGGATTCATAAATCACGAAAAAAAATGAATAGAAATTTGAAACGAAGAATTCAATATTATTCGTCCAAGGAATAAAATCGAAAGGACGATCTTGGGAATTGTTCGTGCGATATGAATTAGCCAGCGCACACACAGACACCAATACATAAGTATGAAATGCATTGGAAGTGATCAACTCAATGGAAATTAAAGTGAAACAAAAATACACAAAAAGGAGTGCGATAAGGAGGGCGGAAAAGGGGGGGAGAACCGTCGGAAAGGAAGTTTCGCGGAGGATACACGTTCGATGTGCAGCGTCGGCAAATACCTGGCTCGTTGTTCGTCGTTGACGACAAACGACCATCGGATGGTCGATTCTATTCTTACTTTAATCGTGTCATAAAGAAATCAAATAAAGCATCGCGTTTTCTTTTTCGTACCGTCCATGGAAAATTAACTTCAGATTAGAAGAATCGATAAATAAAAATTTTAAGTCATTATTCGAAGTGATAAATAATGATAAATATTGATTATTATAAATGGGACAACATTATTAAATTCAATACTATTATTACAAAACGTATATTAAATTCTATTTTTGAAAATCCCTTTACTTTTATGAAAACGATTATAGAAATTGATTCGTGCGTTTGAAATATACTGAATACTGGAAAAATATATTGAACTTTGTTAAAATCAAATTTACATGAACTAATTAATATATTTATGAAAATATACCGGAAGTATTATTTCCCGAAGTGTATTCTCTATTACAAACAATATTTTCGTAAACTTGAAATTTCAGTCTTTAAAAAAAATGTATTTTTTATTTCATAATCAGGAGTGGCGGGTGGGGGAGGAGGACGGGTGATATTCTTCAAAGTACTGGGGTAGCGCGATCGGGAACCAGCGATTCGCGCAAAACGAAGCAAAAAGGAGTAATGAAAAAAAAAAAAGATTTGCATTCCACACAAGGGCACATACGCGAGAAGGGGCTCGTCAGGAGGGTGCGAAACGCGTCGAGGGGGGCGCGAGCCTCGCGAACTTCTCTACGACATTCACAAGTGCGAGATAGGTAAGGGGCTGGTGGAAAAAAATTGATATTCATGAGGCATTTTAAAGCTTCGGCGATTCCGTTGTCTCCTATCCTACCGCGAAAACACAATATACGCAAGAGAGGAACCGGTGCTATCCCTTGCGAATAAGAGACGGTGAAAGAGGGAGAGAGAGAGAGAGAGAGAGAGAGAGAGAGAGAGAGAGAGAGAGAGAGAGAGAGAGAGAGGTCATCTCCCGTGGTAGACGTCTGGAAAAACCTATTTAGATGCGAGTCACCGATTTGTACAATCGCCAAGCATTTCATAAATCGCGCGAACGAAAGAAACTTTCTTTACCACCCGAGTCGATATATGGTTTTGAGGAATATACGGGGAAAGATGATTTTGAAGACTTTTAATTTTTTTGAATGTTCTTGGACTGGCTATTCACATTACGAAAAAAAAACATTCTGGGATTCGCTATTGCACAGATATAAACATGTGTACGTACAGAAGTTGTTTCAAGGACAATGCTACAAGCGAATTCATCAAAAAACATGATGTCTTTCTCAAAGTCTTTTTTTTAAGCCCACGAAACGAAATAACTAGACACGGTCAGACGTCTGACCCAGAAAGGGGTGTAACTACTTTCGAAGAGAACGTCCTACGTTCACGTTCACGGTTTCACGAATTAAAGAGGCAAATTCGAAAAACAAATTCTTTCTTGTCGAAATTTTCCATCGTCTCGGTGGTTGAAGCCTTCGGAATATCGTGTGGAAATTTGAACCGGATATTCGAAAAATTGTCAATGTTACGAGCGATTTACTGGATCGAGTCACCAAGCACGATTATTTATTCGCAAACGTGAGACACGATTTTCTCGACATGTACTTCGCAAAGACGATTTCCGAAGTATTCGGAAAACAGTTTGATTAATTTTGAGACGACCAAATTTGAGACAAAAATGTTGATAGAATATTTTCGGATAGGTTTTCAAAAGGTTAGGTTGTCTCTAATGAAGATCCGAAAGAATTTTCTCTCAGTTTTGCATCGATAAGAAAAAAACATTCCCGAGAAATCGTTTCGTTGGTTTCCACCGGTGCAACTTTTATTCCCGTGCATAAAGAACAATTTCATTGAGAATGTGACCAAATCTACTGGAAAGGAAAAAAAGCTTATCTCGTTCGAAGTTATTTTCGTGACGATGTACGAAATATTCAAAAAAATCTTTGATTTCCCTGACGAAATAAATTTTCCGAAACTTTCGAACTTTGAAACTCTCCAAAAAAGGCCAAAAAAGACCAATTTTCGTCCAGAAGTAACGATAATTATCGAAAAAAAAACGGGAGCAGTCACCCGAGTCTCCGAATAGCTTCCAGATTCATTGGTATGCAGAAAAAAAGTGAGTTCTCGTTGGAGGATGACCGCGTGGGATTCCTGAGGGTGTCGGGACCTCCGAAGATTCCTCTGCTTCCCTCCCCGTTAGCGACCGCTCGTAGTTCTCTTTCTCACTCCGGAAGTGCTCGTGGGGGAATAGGTGGTGGGAAGCGTGACGAGCCAATGGAATCTTGCTCGGAGTTGAACCCAATGAAAGTCGACGTTGGAGGTCTGACCTGTACGGGCTCCACCTACTCCGAGCTCTGACGTAATCCCTACCATAGCGAGGAGAGAGTTCTCGAGTGCGCGCGATGTAGTTTGCCAAGCGGAGAGAGGCTTTTTTCGTCTACCGCTCTCACGAGTCTGGCCAGTTACCATTCGGTCGGCCGTGCCTACTTCGTAGGTAAAACTCGAGCTCATAAACGCCCGCGCTTTTGCGTTCCCCCAGCCGCCCCTCTCGAACGGTTGCAGCGATAGAAATTCCTTTTTTTTCTCGGACACATATCTCTCATTTTTTTCATCCCCACATGTATATATATGTAAAAAAATAATATATATATTTAAAAGTAAGTGAACAAACGCGATTGCCACCCCCAACCCCATTGGCTTTTTTCCACGGTTGAAAAATTCATTCGTCCTTTCATCCCTCTGCCTCCTCGCCCCACGTACGTATTTACCCTCCCCGGACGTATTTTCACTCCGAATCTGCGGCTCGTATCGCGAGGGGCAAAGCCGAGGAAGCCGCCTGGCCGTGTGGTGCGAAAAACCATTCCTCGTAAAGTGTGCCTCTATCCGGGCTTAATCGGTGACGCGAATCTCAACGACTTCGCGACGACGTCTCGAAGGGTACAAAAAAAAGAGAGAGAGAGAGAGAGAGAGAAAAGTAGCTCTCGCTGTTTTTCTCGGGTCCCCGTTACGTTTGGTTTATCGTGCGAGGGATGTTGGCTGGTGATTGTCGTTTGGATCGCGATCATCGAGTCATCGGGAGGGGTGGGGGGATGAAGCGAAGAGGAGAGAAGCGAGGACGAGAGTGAAGTTTACGGTGGCAGTCATTGATCGAGGGTGGTGACTGCTCTCCGAGCCTGAACATTTGGATCCGATTGAGAGAATTCGCGGTGAACGCGATTACTGTTTCGACCAAGTTTCACAATTCGTAGCTCGATCCAATCGTGGAGTGGACTTTGCGCGATATTTGGAGATTTTTTAAGGGAGCAAAATTTATCCGTCCGGTTCACCGGATAACGTCGAAGATAACGGACGGAAACGAATCGATTCTCGTTGCCATGAAGCCTGAGACGATCGAAGAGGCTTGTCGTCGTTTTTCGTTCGCACGGAGTCGTTGACAGCACCGGGCGATGGAATTTCAGTGTTCGCACCGCGTGTGTGAGTGATCAAGTTTTTGCGGACTTTGTTGTTTCGGTGGGTGACGTTGTTTTTTTTTTCACCAAGCCAAGGGAAATGGTAGAAAACTGAGGAATCGTATCGTCATCGTTCACCAGATCCCTCGAGGCTTCTAACCTCCTCGAAGTTTTTGAGAAGAATTTTTGAAAACGGATTTTGATTTCGGAGGAACGGTCGTCCTTCGCTGGTCCCTCCGAGTGCGAAGATTATGTGACGCGAAACAAGATTGAAACCGGAAGTACCAAGGTGTGATCCGAGGGGGCGTGAAACATCCGTTCGCCATTATTTCGCGGTCCCCGAAGAGAGTTTCGACCTGGAGAACGTTAGGCCCGAATCGGAAGCCCTTGAACTCTCGAAGGAGACCCACGGAGGACGGATCGGTTTTTCTCGTCCTCGGTGGGCCGAACAAAGCTTCCCGACGAAACTCGTCGTTTCGTGTTTCGCACTCGTTCGTAAATAATCATCAAAGTGATTGGGGCCGTTGGAACGGGGGGAACGGCTTGTCCAGGAGTCGACAGAGCCGTCCAGGGTGAAGGAGAAGGGGGAGGTGGCGGTGGTAGCGGCGGTGGCGGAGGCGTTATCGTCAGACACTTTCCAGACGAGGAAGGTCAAGCCGTACTCGAGGCTGATCGAATAACGTATGCGGATACCGGAAGGGTCGCTTCGTTAGACCCCTCGGAGGACGAAACCGTGGTCGAGGAGGTTAAAATGGAGGCCGAGGATCATCTTGCGAGAGAATACGTACAGGAGTTTGTGCTCGATCATCTCGATCCTGCCGACGTTAAGCGCGAGGTGAGACTCATCGAGAACCATCGGATCCCAACTTCCGTCTCGCTCCGACTTCCTTTCGAGCATCCTTCCTCCCTCCGCCCTTCTCTTTCTCTGGTAACCAATGAAAGTGCTTCGCAACCTAAAAAATACGTCCTCCCCGTTAGATCCCGTCATTTGCCACTTCTCCCAAAAGAACAGTTCTTCGAACAACCGGAACTCGTTTTTGTTTCTATTGCAGTACTGCCGAATCTCCATCCCACTTATCACAAATCGACGCGTTTCTCGTACCCTCGTAGTTCCGCAAAACGCGTCTGGACAAGACTCGTTTTTATCCTCTCGTAGTTAGCCGGCTCATCGAGCCCCTCTCGTCGTCTTCGCTGCTGAACTTTGCACCCTCCGTCGTTCTCGCCTCATTAGGTTTATAAGTAGTGCGCTGGAGGAGTGAATTGTGAAAACGGGAGTGCAAGTTTGTCGAGAATCTCTGGTAGCACGAGAAACGTTGGCAATTCGAATCGTCGGTGCCGGTGAAACTACTGGTTGACTATCTTCATTGATAAGGAATAAATAGTCGAGCTGAGAAAGCGACTCGTCATTGGTAGTTGTTCAGTTTGGAGAGGGCCTACTTCACTCCGATAACGCATCGGTGGCAGTCGTACGAACGACGATCGACGATCACTTTCCGATCCAACAGGATTGTCGTTTAGGTAGCTTCCTATGATAATTTTTGGGTTCAATAACATCGATCAGTATTGGAGTTTGGACAGCCTGCGGTGGAAGCCTGACGTCGAGCTATCGAAATGAATTTGTTCGATGAACAACGAAGGTCACATGAAATTTGGGTCGTGGCCTGCTCGAAGGTCCATACCGATTCTTTTATCGCGTCCCCTCGTACCAGCCGGTAAAACCTAGTTATTTCCGGTCTCCTCTTCAGAGAGCGAAATTCGGTAAACCTGCTGCTCGAGGCTCGAGAATTGTTTTTAAACTGAAACGTGAAACTTGAACGAACTTGTGGAAGATGGACGATCGACTCGTCGATGCAATTACAATCGCCGGAATACGAAAGAGTAACGAGCGGAGAGTGAAAATGTATCGTTGCGATTTCGTGTTACAGATACGTTTAGGATCACCCGCCGTGATGGTGAACGGAAGCGTGCTGCAGCTCCAGAGTCAAGTCGGGGCTCAGGGTTTAGCTCTGGCACCGTTGACACCTCCGGCTCACGAGCTCGAACAACCTCATCCGCTTTACGGGCAACCCCACATACAGGTGCAGCACGGTGTTCTCGTTAAAGCACCACCGGGTGCAGCATCTCACTTGACGACCCTGTCACATCCAGGAACCCCACCCGATACACCCCCGGTCTCGGCCTCGCCACCCCCTTTGCATCTGCATCGGGCCGAACGGGATCATCGCGATCGCGTATCGTTGCTTCATCTTCAACAATCTGGCACGATGACCCAGGAAGATTTGCAACCTGGCACGGGCGGTATGGGCTGGCTCGCTCAATCGCTCAGACAAGAACCCCTCGACTTGAGGCCTCACTGTCCTCAGGATCAGACGCCCGAACCGCATCCGGAGTCCTGGCACTCCACGCCCTCCCATCATCACTTTCAGGACATACAAGCACAGCAACAACAGGCTCAACATCACCTGCCCAGGCACCCCAGAATCGCCGGTTAGTTTCCATCTTTGTTTCTTTCATTCTTTTCTTTTACTTCGATGCTTTTTTTTTATTTTATTGTTTGTTCGTCGAATCTCTTTGCCGTGAAAACTTTTCGTACCGGTCAGGTTTTTTTTTGCATAGCTTCCCTCAAGGGCGTGACTAACGCGCCTCCGTCCACTTCGAAATTTCGAAACCACTGTTCTCTCGAACGGCTGAACCAATCGCGGTACGATATTCGTTGTGTGGATTCAGGACGATGATTTTGGATGAAAACGTTTCGTTGTCGAGAAATAGTGGTTTTTAACGTTTCGACTGTCTCTCTCACACTCGTGCCTCACGTGGTAATGTTCGTCGTGCCCTTGAGGAGGAGCAAAGGCTACCCTTGATTGGACGATGAATAAATTCGATTTATTCCATTTTATCGTCTCGTACGAAGATACGTACGAAGGTCCGTCGAGGATGCTGGCTTGACGACAGATGCGTGGAACTAAAGATGGGATTGTTGCATACTTTGTTTATACTCAACGAGCTCGGATTCTTTTTATCTGCTGAATTTTTTCTCGACGAATTCAGGATGTAGCAATCACTCAAATGTTTTTTTTACGTTTTTTATGATGATTGGTCACCACGGATTGCGAAAATGGTTATCAGTGATAAAAATGGGACAAAATCGAATTTTTTTATTCGCCTGACATCCGGAAAGTTTCTTTTTAATGATTAATTTAAACGAATTATATTAATTTTGGTGAAGCAATTATCGACCAATGGAAATATGATTTTGGATTAAGGACTCCTGTATTTTTTAATTTGAAGATTTTACCGAGCGACACGATTTTTTGTACGGTTTGTGAAAGAAATAATCTATCAATTGACTCGGAACGAGAGAAATGATTGGTTCGAGTTGAATTTGACTCGAATTTTTGTTGCAAATAAGTAAAAATAATAAATGTTGCATAATAAATCACCAATATATTTCCAAAATGGTAACTCCCGATTTAACAATCGGTTTCCTTTCTTCGAATCAACATTTTCCAATTAGGACAATTCAAGGTGAATCGTCATGAAACCGTATCCATTGGCCTTTAACGACTCGTTGTTTCGCCAATGCCAATTTCGTTGGTTCTCCCTGGTACGAAAAGAGCTCACCGTTCAGTAACCACCGAAATAACACACCCGAACGAAATGTCTTGAGTTGTTTTTAAACTGAGTCACTCGTGAATATTTGCGGGGATGTAGAGGTGGACGACGGATATTTTTCAGGTGGTTACATAACGATGTCGAGTCATTTGGATTACGAGGGTGGTGGAGGTAGCGGCGGCGGTGGTGGCGGAGGCGGAGGTGGCCCGAGTCCCGGTGGAATTCCCGCGGGCGCCGCCGCTATGATGTCCGGGATGGAGGACAGTATACAATATTGTCGTCCGTTTCAACCATCAATATCACAACCGTGCAGACCGATGAGCGTGTGCTCGGCGAGCTCTTGCGGTGCAGGACCGAGTCCTGTTCATCGCTCGAGCACCGGACATTACTCGAGCTGCGGTGATAATTTGAAAGCCCAAGAGGAACTCATGAACGACGAGATACTCATGTCGCTTTCCGTGCGTGAGCTCAACAAACGTCTACACGGCTGCCCGCGGGAAGAGGTGAGTGAGGTCTCTCATTTTTATTTTACACTACGGTTCTTTCGTGTCGCCAATTTTTTCCACTTTTTTTTTCTTTCGCCTTCGTTTGCTCATCCATCGGCTAGCGTAATCATCTTCTTCCCTCTCAATTTCGTGCTTCGTGATAAACACGCAACTTATTTTTTATACATTCCACGGTTGATAAACGAAAAGATCATTTTTCAACAATTCTACGGTTTATGAGACTAGAGTAAATGGTTTTTTATTTATTGTTTGGTTAATGGTAAACGTAAAGCTGATTTTTGGTAAATTTCATGGTTGATGAGAAATGAGAAGATAATTTTTTTGTCAATTCTATGGTTGATGATACACGAATAGAGGTTTTCTGATTAATTCTTTGGTTAATTACAAATCCGAATTTTTTTTCAATTGTGCCATGTGACTGCATGTGTCGGAAGGGCTAGGGACGTTTACAAAATTGCATTCACAATCGCTTCGTATCTGTATTCCCTTGTTGCTCTTCGGCTTCGTTGCTTTGTTGCAATTCATTCTTTTATTCGTTGATCCTCCGACGATCAGTGGTAACCCATTTTATGGAGACTGAGTGTCGACCTCTTCTGAAAATCAAACCGATTTCAATTTCAGGACTGTTTGGGTTTGTCCAAAGTCACTTTACTGAAAGGAACGAGCTAATGTGCCAATTTCAATTTTAGAAAAATCATTCCTTTCGATTGCCAGTCCTTGAATACTGATCGAACCCAAACAAATCCTATCGACAACAGCCACCGTACGAAGTAATTGAACACTTTGAACACGAGTCAACGAATTTTCGGAATGTGTCGTTATCGATCAAAAAAATAGAAAGAAAATCTTTTCAAACCAGCTAGAACTTTCCCAATCCAATAAAGGTTCTGTTTGGCATCTTCGGTGTCAGAACCACTGTCGAGTCTTACCACTGATCGCAGGGGTGACAGAGTCGAGTCATAAAAATCCAAAGACTTCCACCCGGTCGTAAAAAGCTGTAATTTTGTGTGATGAAGGTCACGAGACTCAAGCAGAAGCGACGGACCCTGAAGAACCGCGGTTACGCCCAAAACTGTCGCAGCAAGCGTCTCCAGCAACGCCAAGATCTCGAAACGACGAATCGTAACCTTCAATCGGAATTGCAGCGTACCAAAATGGAATTGACTCGGGTTCAGCAGGAGCGAGATCTTTACAAGCAAAGATGCGAGATATTGAGGGTCAGACAGAGTCATCATCACAACGCTCATGGTCACACGGGTCATCATCAGGCTCCGAACGCAGCTTCCTCTCAGCAGCAGCAACAGCAACAGCAACAACAGTCGCAACCTCAACATCCTTCGTCTACGCATCAACAGCAGCAAACTCATCCTCAAGGTCATCAGCAGCAGCATCAACCGGCACCCGCCAGTCCCGAAGTTTATCTGTGACAAAGACAGCGCCGCGGTGGTGCTTGCTGGACTTAAGGTGATTCGGGAGGTCCGTTCGAAATAACAAAAATTCGCGTTAGCCTAACGAAAAAACAAAATCATTAAAAATGGCGGTCTCCGTAACGAGAATTGCGCACCATCGACGGTAAGTGAGCGCGAAAAAATGAAAATTGCAATTTTCTCGCGACGATCGGTGTGACCCGTGCACACTAGAAATTTAGATATCAATGGCTGTCGTGGAAAACGAGCGAAAAGTTTGGAACAGAAAGAATACGATTCGTCGCACCGCGAAGATATTTTTTCAGACTTCAACAGCTCCGGATATCCAGAATTTCTTTATTTGTTTCTTTGAGAAATTAATTATCATCGTGAATCGAACGAATTGAAAAGTTGAACGGGAAATTGAGGGTTTCGAGTAATCGGACCGCCTGCGTATTCACTCGCGTCAATCAATGCTGATCCCACGATTGATTGGTCATTGTCATTGAATTTCCGTGTCTTTTTTCGTTCAAGGTCAATCGGCACAAATATTTTGTATTCGCGGGTGACTCGAAAGAAACCGCGAGTTCTCTCGCACCGGGAGAACCGCGCCAAAGATCACTAGTATCACTAGGCTAAAATCGAAATGAAAATTAATTTAGGGGTTGACTAAACTGAGATGGGAGAAGAAACAAAAGAAGCATCCATAGGTGTAATAACAGAAATATATACGAGTGAAACTCGATCGCGTTGGGCGACATTTCTTTTTTTTTTTTCTCTTCGAGATGCCAAAATAAAGATTAATAACAAAGGGTATTTTATCGTCTACGGGGCGAGCAAACGTTAGGAAATGAGAACACGAGAAAATGGCGAGAAACATTGTCGTAGCGCAAAGGAAATCTAGAATTAAGGATAAACTCTCTTATCTTGTGGGTACGTACTGATACGTATTTTTTTGATTATTATTTTTTCTTTTTTTTTTCGTTTTTTCCTTTACAGGAATATATAAATTCATTATCAGCAAGTCTTTTTTAGGAACGCAATAAATGCACAAAAATTGTTGATTTACAAGTTTATCAGAATTGTATATATAGGCGTGAAGTAATGTTGGGAAACGTTTTTTCCTTTCGTTTCGTTTCTTTTATCTTTACAATTTCTTTGTTGAGATCTATGATTATTTTTATTATTAATATTATTATTATTATTATTATTATTATTATCAGCATCGCGAAGTATCAGGCACTTTATGTTCGAAACGCTCCCGCGCGATGTAGCTTCGTTATATTCCTACATGAAGTACCTACACATATTGAAATATTATTGTTTTGGTCGCTTGTCCACGTGATACCACGATACCAACGAAAAACTCCATCTGGATTGTCGTTCATGGATAAAGAAAAGTAAAAAAAAAATGGTATTGGAAAAACGTGAGATGCGACCCGAAGAAGTTTTAATTGCCGTTACATATGTGTAAATAAAAATTATTATACTTATTATTATTATAATAAATCATCGTCTTCGACAGTTTCCGATACAGATAGTCGGTGAATCAATTTTTTTGGCCCAATCCTTTTTATCGATTCAATTATTTTCCTCTCTTCTTTCCTTCTCCACGAACCTCAAATTTGTATTTCGGAAAGTGCGTTGAATGGATGAAAAATTTCAAATCAAGAAAAAAAAAAGAAAAAACCACAAAAAAAAATGAATATTGCGAAACATGGAGGCGGTTGGCGAACGAAAAGCAGCGAAGGCGAGTACGAATGTAACGGGAGGTGGCTGCTCGAAACGGAAAGTTCCGGTTAGCGCAACGAAACGATATTCAGCGCGTTGAGTTTCGCCGTGTGGAACTTGCAAGCTCAGCAGTCCGTATCAGACTGGGCTGAACGGGAGAGAGAGAGAGAGAGAGAGAGAGAGAGAGAAGGCTGCACATGTAGAGTGAAAATTTTCTGAGGGTTCAACTCTTCTATCCTACTTAGATATATACACGTACATTCATGCGTGCGAACAAACTTTATGCGATCCTACTCTTCGTCCAGCATCTTTTATCTTCATCCTCGAATTTTCTTTTTGAGAGAAATTTTATTTTTAAAAATCTCCGACGATTCGGGTACACGTACATGTGGGTATTATATGTATTATGGTAATTATATATTTATTTTTATCGAATTTTTGTTACGGAAAAATGAGCAATTAAACATCCAAACGATAGCGGATAAAGCGGAAATTATAATTCTTTAAATGTCATTTTGAATTCAATTGAATTTTGTATTTTACGTTTTCGATACGTGATTCAGAATTTTAGAAATTGCAAACCGAGAAAATAAATTGAAAAACGCGATATTTTTCATAACGAATTTTTGATTAAACGAAAAAGAACACGTTTCTTTTAATATTGTTTATTTTTTTGGTAATATTATTTGATTTGTAAATTTCGTCTTATAGTATTATTATGACATTGAAGAAAGAAAACACGTACTAAGTAATATTATTATAAACTATATTACGAATTAATATATAGTTTTAAATTGATTTCTACCATCTAATATATATCGAATACAATTTCTGATATATGTAAAGCTCTACGAGTATCCATTATCCATTCGTTTTTGAATATTCGAATTCAAAAACGATACAAATGGACTCACTTGAAATTCAATAGTTTTTCGTCGATTCAATATTAAATATTCGATCAAATATTTTTTGATCGTATTCCACTTTCTTTTATTGTCATTTTTTGAGAATCCGCGAAAAACACTGAAATCAACAATTTAACCGAGAAAACGTAGTTTTTTCTAGGAGAGAAGAGGAGGATTGATTTTGACGTGGAGTCTCGTTAATCGCTGCCCTAATTCTCGGAGTATCTGGAGATTTACGAGTACGGAACGATACACGTATACACGAGTGTACACATTGTAGGTGGATGAAGCGGTAACGAGGATTTAAGCGACTTTGTTCGCATCACCGAGGGGGCCGCCTAACAATAGGAGACGCCTGTCTTCGCGACCCCTATCCCTGGGATGCTCACCCTCAACCCAGGAAGACAAGCAAAAACGAGACAAAATTAACTTCACACTTTCGGGTTACAGAGATCAAATTGATCGATGATTTCTACCCTCAAACGATCTCCGTTTCCCCTTTACATCCGGTTTCTGAATTTAAAAGTTATCATTCTCCCAATGGAAAAATTGGAGAAACTTTATTTCATTTTTTAACTTTCAAAATTGGAAAAATCATTTTTTTTTAATTGATCAGTGGGAGTGATACCGAATTATTTTTTCACATTCAAAGAATTCGAGATCCCTATTAGTCACTAGTTTAATTCTGGTTATTGAAAATTAAGCTTAAAGGAAAATCGTTGATTTTACTTAGCAATAATCTTAGAGAATATTTCAAAAAAATTATGCAAGTCGTTATTATTAAAAAATAATGTGAGGGATTATTATTTATAACTGATCGAAGATATTACTATTCAATAATAATCGTAGAGTTTGCTTTTTGTAAACATTTGAATGATTCGAATTTTTTATTTTTTCCGACTGATCCGGTTCGCTCCGAGTCGCCGGGTTTTTTCTACTAGTTCCCTCCGGCTGCCGTTTGTGTAACGTTGCACAGTAGAACACAACGAAAAAATGTATCACGAGGCAGAGAAGTCTCGGCTACGAGGCCGAAGACGCGAGACGATCGAGAGTGGCTCGCGTTATATTGTCAAGTCCCGCCAATAACGTGACCTATCTCTATCTGCCACTACCAGGGGACTCTCTCTCGCCAACCCTCCCTTGAATCCACTGCGGTACAACCTCTCTCGTCTTTGGTATTTTATTTTGCCATCTATAAAAGTTACGTGCCAAATTTTCAAAGAATCCTTTTTCCCGTCAAATTAACTTTCATGACAACGATTTTTTAATCAATAACGGCACAAAGATAGTTCATGTTTATTTAATAAAAAAAACCCTTGAATCTAGTCTTTGTCAAACTTTAGAGTTTTTTTTATTCAAATTAATTGCAACGCCAGTTACTTTTTAGTGAACATTTTGTAGCGAGATAAACAATAAGACAAGAATTAATGCATTTTTAATCACATATACTTTTGTAATTTATAAAAACAATAAATAAATATGTAAAAAGAGCTTGAATTAAAGATGAATATTAAAGATACATTTTTTCAACAAAATTTCAATTCTGTAGTGATATTTTTAGAATATTAAAATTAATTAAAATTTCACTAAATTCACATATTAAATTTGATTAAATTTAAATATTTAAGTATAAACTTGTTATTTAAAAATTTTTAATAATTGAAAAACATAAAGTATGAAATAAATACAAAATTTCATTAATGATCCTAACGGGAACGTTCTTTAATCCCACTTCACTTTTAAGGTCAATTTAAATGTGCAAGATTTACGAAGATGGAATTATTAAATGGATTATCGAAGATAATGATGATTACTTTACTCAACTGATTTTCGTGTCCTCCGGTTTCTTCTCGAGGTGACTGGAATATCCATTTCTATACATATATACATAAATATCATGTGAAACGCTTGTGCATTATCAGGAGCTGTTTATAGAAAAACAATAACGATGACGTGACTTTTGATACTATGTATGCTCTCGTGATAACACACATTTGAGACTCTCTCACCCGTTTCTCTCTCCCTCGCGATACTACTTCGTATCGCTCGTTAATTTTTAACTGGTGCAAAACATTACAGACACAACAAACACGTGTCGTGGTACAAAGAACACTATCGTGATTCCAGGACCTCCGCGAAGCACGATATCACAATACGATCACAAAAACCCTCATTAAATATATCAAATGGTGTTTAGGAACAACGGAGAGAGATTCATTTTACTAGCACAAAGCGAGAAACAAAATTATTAGTAGAGCAATTATAGTACGAATTATTTAATAAGACAAGTTTCGGGAGACAGGATTTTTTACCATCCGCTGATTATTTTTTTTTTCATCTTCGAAAAAAAAGGTTTTTTCCCATCTTCAAATTATCCTTTTTCGTATAATACGAAAGAAATTAAATTTGTTTATAGTTCTATCGAAAACGCCGAGTGCAATCATGAAAAAACTAACAATAACAATAATTGAATTCATTCGTTATCGGCACAACAAGAAATAAACATCTGAAAATAAATATATATATAAAAATTCAATCAATAAAATACACAAATACGAATATATTATTGTTAAAATATATACATTATAAATAATTTAATTATTCGTTGCCAAGAAAACAAACATCATATCCACAATTTTTTATCTATTTAATATTCTTCTCATTATTTATTTATGAAATATGTGTTTCCAATTATCAATTTGTATTCTCGATATTTTTTTGGTCCCACCGTTATAAAAGATATCAACAAAAAAAATTTTTTTTTTCATTCCAAGTGATGGATCGATCGTCGATTCGATTTTTCTCAGCGGAGGTAACCGTCACCCACTGTTACGATATCTCGTATCTCGTGACGTCACGTTTACACTCGCCGTGGATTCGCACAGTGACGCGAGGCTCGTGGCCGAAGAAAGGGAAGATCCGACGACGCCAGCATCTTTCACTTCTGATGACGACGTACGTTCACCGTTGAAAACTACCCGCGTCCTTGCGACCCCTATAGCTCTCCCTTTCCATCTCGAACCCCCCCCCCCACCATGCTGCCTTATGCGACTGATGACGCGGCACGTAGGTTACATTCGTATCATTCTCGTACCACGGTAAGCTTCGGCCGAAAGCGGTCGGTGCCTAACCTTCGTTGCAGTTCCTAAGTACCGATTCGTGTGTACAGGGTGTTTCAATTTTCGGTTTGGTTACGTCGATAAAGCTTTTTTTCTTCTGCCCTGAGATCGTAATTATCAATCTACACTGAATTTTTATGTTACTTGCCAATTCGTGAAAAACCGGCACGAGTATTGTCCAGTTTCCCTGTGCCCTCGTGACGCGACAAGATACGGTGCGCTGAATAAAAATCCTATCCTTCAAGAAATGAAGAATAAAAAACTGAAATGAAGAGTTGAAAAATTGCGCATCGATACGAAACAATCGTGTCGAGTTTTTATTGCAAAAAAAAAATGAAAGTTCAACGTAAGTCGTTGAGGCGAAAAAAAATCTCTCCAAAAGTTGCGCAATTTCGAAAAAATGATGAGTCTCATAAACTCGGATCCAGCATCGCGCGGTTCGTTCCAGCTATCTTTTTTGCAACATCCTGTACGCGTGTATACCAGCCACGTGCGATGCAGACAAAACGGCGATGGCGTACACGCAGACTCTGTACATTTATCCGCGATGAACGAAAGCGTACGTAAGCTCGAAAAAGGGGTTCAGGGAGAAGAGTGCTACGTCGACGAAAGATGCCGATGGAAAAAGAGAAAGAAGGAAAAAGAGGGAGGGCGATGCGGAGGAAGGGGCACAAGGCCACCCTGACCCAGACGCATCAGGGTCGATCGATTCTTCAAGCTTCGAATAAGGTCGATCACCGATGCCTTAATAGCCATAACCGGTTCCTTCACTTTTTTTTTATTTTTTATTTTTTAGCGATTTATTCGAAAATTCTCGTTAAACGGCTGGCCAAGTACTTCCGGGCATCGATGGAGCGTGATACAAACGCGCGGAAAGTCCCGGCCAATAAACGTTAGGATTCTGATTGATTGTCATACGAAGACCACCCTACTGGAATCATGGCCCGATGAACTTTATTTTCAAACTTTCGCTCGAAAGCTTCGAAGAAATCGAATTCTTTTTTTTGCGCTTTTCGAAAGCAAATACGAGCAAGAATATTCTCTCAAAATGATGCTGACACGGCTGATCAATCGAAAGTTCATTTTTGTCTCTCTTTAACGCTTTCAATTATAATACATATTTTTAAAAAAAAATTAATAAAAAAATATATATACACCAGAATAAGCGGTCACCCATCCGAGTATCGGCAGAAACTCCGATTGCGTCAGGGGACGGCGACAACGACCAAGAGCGCGCGTTTGCTACGGTCCGAACTGACGCGTATCGGCATGAGCTTCGGACAGTCATCGACTCGTCTATGACCCACACGCGCACAAGCGTCGAAAGTGCAGGGCTTGATCTGATTAGCCAGGCTATCGATCCCTTCGGTTAACTACCGGATTGACCGAACTGACTGGGTCAGGGTGGCATTCTTTGGAGAAAAAAATCTTGTCTCTTCAGCGGAGGAGCCAGCGTACGAGACTCGTCGTAAAAGTTTACTAATTGTAAGATAAAACACCATAGAGTAGCCACTTTGAGGATCGTTTGATATCGTCACTTTTTTGTCGATTTTTCGTTGGGAGATCGAAAGCTGTGTCGCAAGATGGCGGCGTCTGGGGGATGGAGAAAAATCCTGGTATTCCTCAGCGAAAGTTGATAACCACTCGTTGGTACGTGACCGTGAAGGTCAGTGAACTCGCTGAGTGTCCAGGAACCTTCAAAGACCATGGCTGTAGCTTCGAGCTAATTGCAACAAAAAAACAATGCATTTTGGAAACTAATTCGACTGGCCTTTATTTGGGTCTTGAGAGCAGCGATTCGATAAAAAACTTTAATGGCTGTCGCCCGATTAGCTCGATTCAGACCGATGACGTTTCAAGCTGAAACTTGACATTTCGCAAGACCTCCGAGTTTCATTTGGCCGAATTTCTCCTGAATGGAGGATCGCAATTATTTTTGCGCTGATAACGAGAACGAGAATCGAGAATGAAACGCGGGATGACAGCAATTATCCTGAGCTAGCGAGGGGATCAGGAGAATCGGAAATATTTGGTAATCCGGACGCGTGGCAATCCCCGAAACGCCCCCTTTCCAAGGGTTGCTCGGGACGATTCGGTTTCTCCGCGTGATCGATTTCTCGTCATTATCGCGGAATGCGATTTTACGTTAAGAACGTGACTTCGATTCTCGACCACGAGTGGCACGATAAATCTCAATGGCCAATTTATTTTTTGTTTTCTTTCTCTTTTTTTTTCATTCGTTTTTTGTAATACGAAATGCACTTCCGGTTTGAATTTCATTCTTCCTTTCCTGTTTTCCTATCGATTTCGGTTTTGGAGAGAACGAGGAGGCTGAAAACGATGAATGAAAATTTCGGATGAGATTTTATAGCAAAAACGAAGCAACCGTATGAGGAATTATTGGCAATCAGCTGATAGCCCACAAATCTCGGGAAACCGCTCGGGCAAATTCAGAGTCATTGGTGAGGAACCCTTCGAGACTCGAACGCCTATACATATGTATACTTCGAGGGCTAAATATTTTCCTCGTCCGGAGGGAAAATAGGGGAGAGAGATGGAGAGAATACGAGTTGCGCGATATTTTGTTCTACCCTGTGTTCGCAACAACGATCACTTGTACTCATATTTGCATGAATATAACGCATTTCCAATCGCAATCGTGTCAAATTTATCCTCCTCCAATTACAGCCATCCGCACGCTCGCGGTGAACACTCTTCGAATGCGGAGAGCAATTCGATAATTGCTTTTAATTGGCTCGTTGCAATCGTCGTGAATGCTGAATGTTTGATAAGACAGGGATCCAAACGAATTTCAAAAAATCACTTTACAGGCCCGATAGTCGAATTCTTTAAACGAATTATTTTTATTATTTTTCTACGTACCTGGATACGTGTGTGTACGAGTAGTCTGTGTGCGTTGAAAATGATACATATATCGAGGTTAGCCTTTCCCCCACGATACTCTTCTCTTCTAGCCGACTGGATCTCTCTTTCAATTCCGGGGATCCGCAAAATCCCTTTTCTCTTTTATATACGATAGTATCCACGAGAAAAGCTTCACATGCCCACCCACACGTCTCCTCGATATGCGGCAACGAACACTGATCGCTACACGATTCTCCGCTTTTTCCTCGTTTTTTTTCTTGGCCTCCTTCTCCTGCGGTCGTGTCTCTTCGAACTTTCGGTTGTTTTTATCCGCCTTCGTTCTTTCTTCGCGTTTCTTCGATTGGAATAATCTCTCGCGATACTAAATGATTTTCCAATTGGTCGGAATATACAGGGTTTCCCGCGTAAGAGTGTCATCCGTGAAATGGGGAGTTGGCTGTGAAATTCTGAGTCGATTGATACGAGCATGTACGATCAACCCCTGAATTCTTCATAATTTTTATAGGCAGCCAATCAGGCGCGCCCTTCTAGCGGGCTTAGCTTCGGAATAATTATTATACTTAGACGTTAAGTCTAAGTATAAGTACCGCAGGTTCATGACGATGTATTGTTATACCTTGAAGATAAATCCACAATTTTGTTCGCATTGAACTCTCCATTTTTAGGGAAAAATGTCGAAAAAATATTCTAGAAAGGTTTTTCGCATTTTCCCAGTCGAGTTTTGCACTTTAGGTTAAAACTCGGGCATATTCGTAATCAGCGGAAAATTTTCGATTAAATAGAGCCTTTCACAAGTCTAAAAAGAGAAAAAAAAATTTTTCGTCTTCCCTGGCCACTTATCCAGAATCTTAGAAATCACGATATTTCAAAAGACCGTGGAGTAGGCTTCTTCTATGCAATGGAGATTTATTTGGTGTGTTTGGAAAATGTTTTTGCCTGACTTAAATAATGGCGTTGGAATCATATCGATATCTCGCATAGTTTTTCCGGAAAGTCCACTTGAAAAATGGGAAAAAAAGAAGCAAAGGGAAAAGGGATGTATGGAAAAATTGGCAAAAATCGATGGCCCAACTTTGAAATTCTGCCAAAAATCGAAAAATCATCGGATTTTAATGATTAAAAAAGCATTTTGAAAAGGAAATCATAACGAAGAGATTGAGCGCAGCGTGGAGCGCCGAATCCTAAAGGAAAAAAAGTTATCGATGATTGAGTGAACAAACTTTTTTTGCCCCAGAATCCAAAAAAATTTTGGATTTTTAATATTTTTTTAAATGGCCCATTTTGAAATAATTTGATCCCCTGAGCACGAATCTACCATTAATTTCGCCTAAAACCCAAAATTTTCGTGACAAAATCGTGTTTTTCGAAATTTTCTACGATTTTTTCATGAAAATTTTGGGTTTTGGGCGAAATTAATAGTAGAAGTTAATAGTACTCAGGGGATCAGATTACATCAAAATAGACCAATAAAAAAAATATTAAAAATCCAATTTTTTTTCGATTTTTTGGGAAAAAAAGTTTGTTCACTCAATCATCGATAACTTTTGTCCCTCTAGGATTCGGCACTCCACTCTGTGCTCAATCTCTTCGTTATGATTTTCTCTTCAAAATGCTTTTTTTGAAAATTGAAATCCGATGATTTTTCG
>JAPYZJ010001182.1:0-85804 GCA_030522765.1 Ophioninae sp. B BG-2022a | reverse complement strand
ATTTTTTTTACTACAATCAACTACAAACAACAACAATACGAAATAACAAAAAAAAATTAAGATCGGCCATACTCGGGTGCCAAGTTCACACAGGTCGAAGAGGGAGGGGGTAAGGGCCTAAGGGTAAAGGTGGAAAAGTACAGTCGCCACCCTCGATGCTCGGCGTGCTGCACATAAATAGCTACTTGTCGCTTCATTCAAGACTCTAAAGAATATAAAAAAATTTTTTAAACAAAAAAAAATATCAACCCTCGCGCCACGATTCAAAGTCGGCCAAATTTGTCCCCGCGAAAGACCACGATCGCGATAACGAAACTCACGTGAATTAATGCGCTATGAAAGTTAGCTCGTATTTCCTTCATCCCTCCACGAATTTTCTTAATCCGTGACTCTCGGGCCCCTCGACGTTCCATAATTGCTCGTACATCCAGAGTCATGTGGGGCGAATTGGATCAAGCCCAATCACGTTAATCGAGCGTTTAATTCACGAGAGCAATATTTCAATATCAAAATATAAAAGATAATTCGAAAACGCTGTTTTTATATGCATGAAAGAGAGACAGAAAGAGAGAGAAAGAGGGAGTAACAAAAAATTCCCGAGTTTTCATCCCTCGTCGAGTTATACACGAAAGTATTATTATTTCAACGGTTTTCTCCTCATTGCTAGTCATTTGTTTTCATTTGCCTGCTGCCTGGTATACTCGATGTGAAACCGGATGAGAAGCAAGTACGCGCTAAGAACGGGATGGTGGTTTAGTTAAAGGGGTTGAAACGTTTGCCGGAAGAGAAATTAAAAAAAAAAAAAGACAAGGAAAAAATACGACCTTTGCGAGAAAGGGTGCGAAAGCGAGGACAAGCAGCCGCGGCGCAGATTTTTTTCCCCGCAATTTCCTCGAGACTCCGCTTGTTACGCAAGTTTTTCTCACCCCAATCGACTATGGACGGAAACTGCCCCTTCAACCCCCGTCGTGAGTTTCAACCCTTTTTGATTATTTTTCTAATTTTTCTCAACGCCATGCACCACTTGACTGCCCACGGCAACCCTTTGACTGCCGGGGAAAATGAGATCCTCTCACCTGGAGTTCCCGATCACCCTATTTTTGCCGGTTCGTTTAATTTTTATTAGAAAGAACCAAAAACGGAGAAGACTACTGTCGACTGGTCGCCGGCGACTTGGTCGAAAAAAACGAAAAAAAAAAGGAAGTAAAGGGAAGAAAGATTTCGTGAAAATTCCAATTTGTCAAAAATTGTATAGCTCAAGACGAGGATATCCTGCGTTGTATAAAAAAATTGTATTTTTTTTCGAAATTGTTTCCAAACGAGAGAGCAGAAGGGATATTCGCGTGTTTCGGGAGAGAGAAGAGCTTCCCTCGAATTTTTCAGCTTCCCTTTGAGCTACACCTCGAGCATTTGCGAAACACAATAAAGCACGTGCAAAGACGAAGGTTTTGGGGGGAGGCAAGGGAGGTGGTAGTAGGCAGTTAAAAGGGTGAAGAAATCGTTGAAAGGTGGATGCCGAGTGAGAAGAACGAGGCAAAAAAATAAAAAGGAGGAAAAAAACAGGCTGAGCAACGAAAAGAGAAATGCGGAGAAGAATTTTAATATTTGCCAATTTAGGGATACGAGGAGTAGTTCAGAGAAGGAATAATGCCTCGACCAAGCTTTACCTCTCTACGAGGCTCGTTCCTTTCGCCGTGCAAGCGTACTCGATAAACCACATCAAGGAAAACCTGTACCTGGGAAGTTCCGGAAAGGGATGCGTTTAACTTTCCATCATCACGATCGAAACGCACGAGCGACGAGTTAACGCGATACAACATGTGAGCATCATAATTAAGCTCTTTCCAGACAAAGGAAAAGTTTCCTCGAAAAGATCGTTCATGAATCATCCCATATTGGAACGAAAGTTTTGAACAATTGGAATATCCGATAAGAGGTAGGGTGCTGTCAATGAGTAAAGAATTGAGAAGCCGGTTCAGAGCTCAGAAAAGTTGCTGAGGACACATGAGCTCCAGGAACATAAAGAGGAGGAAAACGAGATGGAACCCACGCGTTTCCTGAGAGAGTTCGAACGTATTGCACCCACGGGCCGACAACTCGAACCGTCACGCTACGTTCATCCGTGGGACGTCGAGACCGCTGACCAAGGGACAAGCTCGGGAACTAGACACGGAGAAATATATACCGGTTAGGGGAGGATGGTAGTTTCGCTTCTCCAACATCCGCTAGTTTCACCTCCTCGAAATATTGGATGCTTCGAGGCTTCCACACCAGCCAGACCGGAAAACAACGTGCTGGATGCTCCAATGGATAGCGAGAAAGGCGTAGATAGAAAGAGAGAAAGCGAGAGGGTCAGTTGAAAAGAGAGAAAGAGCTTGGATTACATCCTAGATACGTGGGCAACGTTACGGAACCGAGAGATCCTTGCGGATCCATTGTGCCGGAGGACGTATCATTTTCGACCGCAGCCTAGCAATGTTCTCCACCTGAGCGTTCTAGCGACTATCAACGAGCACATCATAGCACATCGACTAGCAACCGGAAGACTTCCGATTTCTGATCGTTAAGGCAAAACGACACAGCATCGATGTCGGTATTGCAGAACATCAGTGCAGATTCCCACGTATTTCCCAAACGGCTCTTCAGAATTTCACGAAATTTGGTCCGGCCAATTCAAATTGATAGATCAACGGCTGTGTGTCGTAAAATTTCTTGAACTCGAAAAAAAAATTCGACGAATAAAATTCGATTTGAAATTATGGAAAATAAGAAGTTTGGCTAAGGTCACGAATTACAGAGAAGTCCTTGAGCCCATATTTGAAACAGACTCTTTACCACCTAGATCATTTATGTCTACTGCTGTTGGGTAGGATTCGAGCTGCGTCGAAGGTCCACAGAGTGCGCCATTCCCTCTTAACAATGTAATTCCAATTCTTTCGATCTCATCCTCGTGGTATAATTCTGGGAAAGCTTCTGGGTCTTTCCCTCAGGATGTGAAAGGTTCCGACAGAGAGCACGTGGACGAGGGCAAACTGGGTGTGTAACGTCCTAGCCAGACGGCGGAACGAGTTTAATTCGACCACCTAAGAAATTCGGCGCGGTCGCATTCCTCAGGAAACTTCGTGATTGTGTGTCCAGCGGGCAGGAGAGAAGAGAACGGGAAGGCCAACGATGGCGTGTGTCCGTAAGGAAGACTCGGGGATAGGTGCTGGGATGAGGTCCAGGTCGAGCTAGGCAACGTCGTTCAACGACGAAGCTTTCCTAGTCACATGGCGAGTTTCCGAGGCTGGGCTAGCTCTGACCACTAGTATTTATGTTCTGGACACCCGTGCCTCTTGCCCACCCTCAACCCTCTCCTTTACGGTCCTCAGAGTGTTCTCTTTAGTTTCCGCTTGCTGCCTAGACGCGGCAGTACCATACAGGAGCTTCGAGAGCCAGGAGCACTCGAGTATACAGCCTTGCTTGGTCTCTCGTCTAGCTAACATTTCCCTTTGCATCAGCAGAGCTTTCCAACGCACCCACTACCGTCTCCTCCGCCATTCTTGTCCCTCCACATCTCTCTGTCATTCTCTCTCTCTCTCTCTCTCCTTTTGGCTGTCTTCCTCTTAGTCCTTACACCGTACGGGGAAGCCCAGCCCACCACACGACTCGCTAATGGTTATGGTAATTACCGGCCCTAATTGCGAGGAGCAATGGAATTACGAAATATCAAAGTTTGCGAGCTACCGTACAGAGAAGACCGGCCACTCACCACGCGACTCGCCACTCACCGTCCAAGCCTGTGCGCTTCGCTGGGCTTGCATCACGCTCGACTATATCCACCCTGAAATGGCTGACTTCGTCAGATATAGCCAATGCTGTTCTCTCGGAGTTTCCCGAACGTGGTACCCCACACGGTATTCATTTTTCTGAGGTCAAACCAGCATTTTTCAAGGTAACTTGAGATAGAAAATCCGATGTACCAAGCTAGACGAGTCATTAAAATGATCCATACCGACAGGAGTTGACCCTGGGTCAAAATCTTGACTTTGAGTAGGAAAAAAAGATTTTTTTCCATTTTTCTATTGGGATTATCAATCATCTTATCACGATTAGAATTTGACAGTTTATTCTACATATCTTCAAGTTATCGAAGCTATTTTTTGCTTTATGAAAAAATACAAAATGGCCGCCCGGGAGCTGGTAAAAGGAAAACGTATTCTTTTTTTCCATGAGGCACATGAATTTTACTAGTTGCGGTATTCACAAAAATCGTTCAGCACCCGAACGAAAAAGTAATGCCCGGGAGGCCAAAGGACAATTAATAAATTAGTGGTCGAAGGATTTTTCAGCCTGGTGGTTCTACCTCTGCGTGGGAGGAACGAAAGGAGGATGAAGTGGGCCGAGCTGAACCTCTTCTCTCTATCCTTTTCCACTGAATCTCACAGGCGTTTCCCCCATCGAAAATTCAATTAATCCGTTATATCGAGTCGAGGTTGGCGAGTCCTGGCGCCCGAAAAGCATCGGTGGCTATTTCAGTCCGCTCGGGGAAAGGCCCGACGGTTTTATGCTATAGGATGGCGTGCTTGAAATATCCAATTTTCTGAATGGAAAAGCACATTAGCTGGATGTTTAATTGCTACTCAGGATCACGAGTGGTCAGGCTAACTCTCGACCGTTCGTACATTTTCCATGTTACCACGGCCAGATCCCACTTCTCCTTTTCCTATCCAGATCAAAAACTTTTCTCTCCAATCGCTAGCCAGTTAACCCAGTCTGGCTGAAGCCTTCTCTATCAATCAGTCCGCCCACCACTCCCTGATGTATCGATCATATCAATTTTTACTTCCCTATTCTTATACAAAATTAAATACGTTTCTTTTTCGTTCAAGAAAATACCAATGCCATGACTTACCCCATTGATTCAGCTAAGAACGAAGAAGATGACGAGTGTCTTGGAAACGAGACGTCGCAAAAAGTGCTTACCTGAAACAAAAAAGTGCACCAACGTTTATAATCCACTTTCAACAAGAACAGCCAAAAAAAATAAGAAACTTTCTTCAGAAACTGTCCAAATATCGTTTGCCAGAAACATCATAAAAAACCATCAATCGTTGGCAGTTTTGAGGAAACCCAATTTAGGCAGGATGGGTCAAATGTGCGCAAATGCTGGATTACTTACAAGTGATACCGATATCGTTCTTTTTGTTTGGGTTCAATGTAAACAGAATTTCAATGCAACAGAATATCATTTACGATGCGTACTCTTCATCCCACTACTGCGCACACTTACCCCTACATTGGCTCAATAATTTCAATGACTGCGCAGATTTCTGTTTACCAGAAATCCCCAGCGAAACAATGCTCATTTTCACAAATCGTCAATTATATAATCCCGACTCCTGGTGAAGTGACTTTTTTCGACAACGTGAAAAATTTTCACTTACGATCGATCGATACGTTCGAATGATACGAGAACTATTGGAACTCGATGTAAACCGAACGATTGGCCGATAAAAAAGGATCTTTACAATTCGTCACGTTTCTCCCACTTTCTCTGGAAGCTATGCCAACAATGAAACTCTTGGAGTGGGATGCTAGAGATTTGGAGGTTTGGCGATACAAGCGACGAATGTCCTGCGTACAAAGCAGAGGCACGTATACGAGGTAACCTCTGCCTGCAGACGGAAACCAAGTTTACACCTTAATAATGAACAGGGATGGAACGTGTGTGTGTATGTACGTTTATACATACATATATACATATATATATATATATATATGTATAATGATGCAAATTTAGCATGGATCCTCGTCCTCAGGGATGCACAAGCAATAGAGCTTGAGGAGGAAGGGGGGGGGGGGTAGAAAGAGAATATTAACATTGAGATCTCTCGGACGATGAGAACAACGCGAGATTGCGCAGCGAGCGTGCACACCAGTCCACAGCATTGGTACATCCGCGAAAGGAGTCGATAGTGATTAAAACTTCGACAGTGGCGAGACTGGAAATACTCGGTGGGCTCGGGGCACGACTCACGCAAGGACTTTCCGCGAGGTTCGATTTGGTATTCCGGATATTCCGGGAGGAATAATACACACGCCTGACAATGTTTGGTCTACGTGTGTCTCTTTCCAATTCGGTTTTACCCATTCCAGGTCGACGATGCCCCCCCCTCCCTCCAGCCCCTCCTTGACTATTCCGACTAATATGACGACGGCATAATCGAATGAGCCGAGCTTCCTGTTCGAAATTTCCCCGACCAGTGTCAAGCCTCGGAACATTCGCGTGAAATTATTCAAAAATTGTTGGGTCAATGAGTACATGGATTTTTGTATTTTGACGGCAGAGAGGAAATGAAACGACGGGGAAGGAGTGAGTAAAAAGGTCAATTTGGTCCAGAATAAAAGACGAGAGAAAATGGAAATGAGAATTGTTGAAATGAATGGGTAGAATTATTGAAATTTTTGAAGAATTAGAAGATATTTTTAAATCCATGTATTTCAATGAAAATGATTAAATTGTAAAAATTGTAAAATTCAATTCATTCAACTTTGAATTCGTTTCCGAGAATTCGGAGAATTTAGCTCGAATTATAAAAATTGAATTCAATCAATGAAATTTAATTCACTCAACTCTAATTATAATATTATTCAAGAAGATTACAATACGTAATCTACACATATTTTTATTTTTTCCTTTTTTGCTGACACTCAAAAATCCAAGTTTCAAAAACAGTGCGATAATTCCTAAAATTCTAATTTTCATAAATCCATTTTGTCAAATATCTACGAGGGTGTAACTGAGGAAGGTAGGATGAAGATCAACGGTAATTTCAAGGCGTAGGCGAACAAGATTAAAGTGGTCTGATAACGCGTATCCGTGGCTCGATGAGGCGTTCAACAATCGCTCCAGGACGGTTCTTCGTCTCGCGAACAGGGGGGGAGTAGAAAATACCCCTATTGAATCCAAGTGTTTACGATATTAGGCAAATGTTGTACGCCATACGTTATTCTCTCCTTCCACAGAGAGAGAGAGAGAGAGAGAGAGAGAGAGAGAGAGAGAGAGAGAGAGAGAGAGAGAGAGAGAGGAGAACGGATGATTCGCTCTCGTGAACACCGATGGAAGATGCGGGTCCTAAACATCATGTAAGCGTACTTCATCGAGGGGTGGAGAACAGGGTCCTGGAGATCTCGGAGGATCGATTTCCAGACGACGCCAAAGGTACATCCTCGTTTTCTCGTGTACGTGCAACATCAGCGAAACGACCAAAAGCTACCTATACATCTATCGTCGATCTATATACGGGATGGAAAATGGACTGGAGGGGAAGGGGGGGGGGGGGGGGTTTCGGAAAAGGCGCCACAACAACCCCCACCATCGCCGATTTATAACGCACTAAATCCGGCGATGCGTGTGATCCACGAACCTCGCATTACCAACCCAACCTTCCGATGATACCATCCCCGACACACCCCACCCTTCCTTCCACAATCTACCCCTTATACATCCTCAGGCTTGATATAAGACACGTACCAAACGGCAAGCCCCGCGAATCGCGTTAGACAAGTAAATCCACCAAGATGTTATCCCCGGAGTACGGAGAGGAACGAAAAGTGAATTTGACATTTATAAGCATTGACGTTCTTTTGCCAATGTATGCTTCTAGGATATGTCTTTTTTTTTTTTACCAACCTCCCAGCTCGGCGAGCTCACGAATAAAGGGATGGTTATCCGAGTCGACAAATTTCGGAGGTGCAGAAATGGTCCGGATAACTTTTAGGGCTGAGAATATTTTATAGTTATTTTTTTTTTTAATAACATTTTTACTTCGAAATATTGATGAATCTTTCAGGCTTTCAATAATAATATTATTATTATTATATTATGGTTTTACTATTTCTCACTCTAAAAAAAGTGGTTCTTCGTCGTGCCACATTTCGAGTATCCGCTATTTACAATTTACATTACTCGAAACACGAAGGATTATAAAAAAAAAAATATTTTTCCAAAATGCTCATTTAGAAATATGTAAACGCAATTTTAAAAAGATATATGATAAATATATCATTACATTATTAAATATACATAAATTATATAATTCTATATTAAATAATTACATAATCAAATGAAAATAGAAAGATATTTTTTTATTGTACTTCCGGGATGCAGCTTTAAAAAACCATCTCCAATGGGACACCACGAAGTCGAAATTTGAGTTTTCTTTACGGTTAAAAAATTCGTGTTCGCTTTTCCAGTGTTTGTTTCATCGAATTATCTCGTGCAGTATTGATCCTCCGCGGACGAAAAATCCGACACGAAACATCGTGGAATCCCGGGGAAGAAAAAAGCTTGGAAATGTTTATCGGCTATTAGAGAGTAGAGGATGCGAAAACCGCGGAAATATGTAACGAATGTGTACGCTCGGCGGTATAAATTCCGAACGCCGAGTCTCGTGGATTTTCGACGGTCTTCCACGCGAAGGGACGCGCGGACGTTGTTTGTTACATTACGAAAAGTAAAATCGGGGCGAGAGAGAAAATTTGTGCAAAGTCCGAGAGCGCTCGACGCGTACGACTCTACGGACGAATTACTCGAATATTTAATGTGTGCCTTCGGACCGAGATTTCGACGCGATTCGTTAGCGTTGAAAATAGTTTTGAGGGGTGGCTGAAAAAAAAATAGAAATGGCGGACGGTGATGGTGGGGGGGGGGAGAGAGATGTTTTTTTTAGACCACGAAACGTAGTTGGGACTTTTGGTGGACGCCATCCATTTCGACGTACATATATCAATTGTCAAGCCCGTTCACGTGCTCAGCTCTCGGGCGTTCAAACGGACCAAAGTAACTGAAAAAGTTTGACGTCCAGTAAAAAAAACGAGACACGAAAATGAGAAAAAAAAGAAGCAAAAAAATATAGATCGGAGCATAAGTGTAGTCGAGATGGAGCCGACCAGTAGGTTTTGTCATTTATTTCTGTGAAGGGGATTTTTTTTAGGTTGAAGGGGAGGAGGGTGGGGGGGTTGTGTACGAACTTTCCAATTAATGATCGTTGATGAAGAATTTAGCTGATTTACGAAACGTCAAATGGGTTTGTTTGGGTTCGTCGTGGGGTATTGTCGCTAATTGATGGCAAGAATGAATCTTTTCGTTTCTACTTATTCCTCAACTAGGTTTTTTAGTCTCAACCTGGTGAAGAATCGGTCTATAAGATACGTTGTCCAGTATAGAGAAATCGAAAATTTTTCAACATCGAAGTTTCAGAAACGAAACGGTTTAGAGAATTCGTTGAATTTTTATTCTCTTGTGCAACGTTTTTTTCGATTTTTTTTATATAGGATGCAAAACTAGCCTTGTCTGCCTGGAAAGAGTCACGTATCCTTCATTTATTAAGTCATCGATACGTGATGGAAATTCTCTCTTCTCATCTTCGCTGCACCTTCGAATTTACAATTTATGGGCTTGTTCGTACCGACACGTGTGGATGATTGAAAGAATTGGAAAATTCTTACTCTTCCTCGGGGGATCCTATATCCCTTGTAAATAACGAGGGAGAGCGAGCGAGTAGAAAAAAAGAAAGAGAAAAAGATATATATATATATATATATATATATATATATATATATATATACTCGTAAGGACTCGGGAAGTTTGGGTTATCGTGAAAGTATTTCCTACAGGTACATATGCAAAAATATGAGAACAAAGTAAAAAGGAAAACTCGAAAGAAGAAAGGAAGTAAGAAACGTGGGTTTCCGCGCCGATTTTTATTCTCGCACGAGGTATCCTCAAATTCTGTTTGGGAGGCCGAGGGGGGGTCCTTTTTACACAAAGGACGATACGCGGAGAAACGGAAGTGGTCTCGAACCGCCCTTCTCGTCTCGGGGGTAACACGAACGGCCCGAGAACGAGGACCCGGTATGAAAGGCTAATATCGCTCGATGCGCGTGATCGGGATGCGAATAAGGAATTGCAGTTCCTTCTCGTGGATTCGCCAGAAAGCGATGGGAACACACGAGAGCCTCGAAAGAGAACCCAAACGAAGACCGCTCGAATTTTTCGAGGCGAAAAAAGGGACTTTGCAATTTTACGTGTGTACCAGCAGTGTGTAGCTGGAAAGTTCCGCCCACGATGAAACCATCGACGTCTTATGAATTCATAGCGCAAACGGGCCCATACGATATTTCCATCCTTGCACCAATCGTTCCGCTGGAGCAACTTTTTACCGCACTTTTTTATCCAACCAAGCGAATGTGTTTTATCGTTTTTTTTTTAATTTTTTTTTCTGCGAATTCTTTTTTTTGGAATTCTTTTTTTTGCGAATTCTTTTTTTGCGAATTATTTTTTTCAAATATGGCGATGTAACAGATTTTACACGTATTCATACATATTGAATTTCAATTTTAAATAAAGATTTTTAAATCCATATTCATCGTTCGAAATCGATTTTTTCAGAAAGTTTTACGAGGTTGGTTGCGAGTCAAGAATTAACACGCTATTGATAACATTCAGAAATGTCTTTTCGTCCTACGTGTTTCCCTACGTTTAACGAAAATCCTATCGCCTCACTTTTTCAAAATCCCGACCATACGACGGATATTCCAATAATTCCAGAATATTTAGAAACGATGTTTCGACGAATTAGAGAAATTCAAAAGCAGCAAAAACAAAAAAACTAGCGATCGGGAATGGTAAAAGTTTGGGTAATGGGGTGAAAAACAGCCGAAGGTGAAATTGAGTTTGAACGAATTGAGGATTCGTTAGAGAGAGAGAGAGAGAGAGAGAGGGAGAGAGAGGGCGAAGAGGAAAAGGGAACTCTCGAATCCAAATCGTCAGACTTGAGGCTCGGGGAAGAGGAGGAGTGGGTTTGGAGGGGTGGGTCGGTGTAGGTGATTTGGGAAGGCTGGGAAGTGTCACAGGCTCGTAGAGGATGAGAGAACGAAGGAGAAGGGTTGAGTGATAGCTGGCGAGGAGGAAAGCGACCGAATGACTCGGGTAGAGAGGCGAGCTTTACTCGTTGAGGAAGGAGACGAGGTACGCCTCTGGGAAACCGGACGAAAGCATGCCCAGGCTACCGCTCGACGTCTGGAGCGGACAGATTCCATTCCAGATTGCAGATCTGCCACCCGCACCCATTCCTAACTGCAACCCCAGGAACCTGACCGCCACGTTGCGCTCTCCTCCTGCTCGACGCTTGTCGACGGAAAAGTTTCCCGAGCCTTTCCAACATCCTTCTCTCTCTCTCTCTCTCTCTCTCTCTTTCGATCCCAGCTCGCCATCCTTTCCGTTTCGTTCAACCGTGCGCGAAACGATTTCACGTTGCACCTTTACCTCCAGGTGAAACGAACCACCGAATTTCCCGAATCACTCGACAGCTCGTTTACCTCTTGTATCTCGAATCGAACGATATTCCGACCAACACCCCGTTTAACGCATACATTTTAACCCCAATATCAAACTGGAAAAGTTTGTTAAAGCAGAGAAAAACAACGGTGGAAAGTCTCGAGAGGAATAACGATGAATAGTAAAAAAACAACGATCAAAAGTTCAGATTAAGAAGAGTGATAAATAGGGAAAAAAAGTAACGATCAAGAGGAAAATAGGAACGACGATGAAAAGTAGAATTACAATGATAACGAATTTTTGAAAGGACAAGATAGAGAAAAGTATCATTAGCAAAAAGAGTTTTAAAAAAATGAAAAAAGTAAAGAAACGACAATAAAAAATGTTAAGGGCAGATGATACACAAAAATCAAAAGGAACGACGATTTTAAAAATAAACAATTACGAAAATGCCAAAAAAACAACGATCAAAAATTTCAAATTTAACAATGGAAAGCCATGTTCCATTTTTATGTAACATCCTATTCCTACGAAGTCACCATTCGTCGATTCACCGGTCGTTTTCATAAATTCTGATTCGTCATAAATTCAGAATTCATAAATTCTGATTTTCCATTTATCAACGATTATCCAATGTATGTTAATCCCAAATGTACGAGCATCAAAAAGACAAATCAAGAGCAAAACAATTGAGTCAAAAATGAAACGTGTCGAACCGGAAGTTTCCCCCCCTGGGTCTTTTTGCTTCATTGATCAATTGGACGACAAAAATTCGAAGTGATAAAAAAGGATCCGACTAGGATCGTAGGTGAGGCTCTGAGTTTTACGAGCTTGAAACTCGCAGACAACTCGATTGAGGAAAAAAAGAAGGGGGAGGGGGGTAAAAGAGTATTTCGAAATTACAGAGGACTTCCAGGCTGCCAAGCATCATCGAACGGTTCCCTACGAGGGAATCTACATTTGCAAAAATATACACACTCTTGCACAGGTGCATGCGTGAATACATTTTTCTTTCCATACTCTGAAAAACGTTTCGCGAATGGAAAATCGTAACGTGTACGTACTTTGGACAATCGAGATATTCGTCGTGCATAACATTTTCGTGTCAACACTTTTATGACTCGTATGTTATACGAGTGTAAGAGGAGAGATGAGGAAAGAGTAAATAGGTTGGGGAAGTTCCTGGGGTATTTACTCGCCCGATTTTTGAGGGGGTGTCACACGAGGAAAAGAAGGGAAAAGTCACTTTTCTTTCTCTCACCAAATCGAAACGTCATCAACGATTTCATATCCCAGACCTTTCGTTGAATCGTAGAAAGGGCGCTGAAATTTACGAGCTTTTGTGAAATAAAAAAAAAGATCGAAATCCATGGACTTTTTTCGACCCCACGGACAAGAGAATTATGTAAATGCACGTAGGTAGAGGCGGAGAGGTTTATGAGCTTTCGGTGAACGCGTTATTTCCTTTTGATTCTGTACAATGTATCACGACCGAGGGCAAAACGAGAATGGGCAAAATACGAATTGTAACGATAAATAAATAGAATTATTTAAATTTAAAAAATTAATATAAAAAAACAAGTAAAAAATCAAGTAGAAAAATGAAATATCGTGGAAATAAATAAATACATTTGGTTCGAACTCGAACGAATTATTTGAATTGTCAAAAGTAATTAAAAAATCTAAAAATTTCAATTTCAATTGGCTTTTCAACAATTTTCATTCAAATCCTTTGATTTTTAAATTTCTTTCGACTTGTTCAACGATTTGTTTGGGTTTGAATTATTTGTACGTATTTTTTTATTAACAAATTTCCTTACATTTACATTATCGTTTTTCTTTAAATTAATTAAAAACGGAATTTTCTCTGGGTTTTGTTTGCAAACTTAGACTGCAAACTAGATTTTTATGAATTAACATTTTTCGAAATTTTCGTGGACAATCATCATTGCTTCGCCATTTGAGGTGATTTTCTACCATTTACAGATTTGCATTTTCCAATGTAAATTTTTTTCCTTTTTTTCTGGCTTTCTATCCGCGCACGTTTTCAATAAACAGCGCGACTAACATTTTGTTTCAATTCGCTCGCAACGTTCGTCGTAAAATCGCGCGTGCAAGAGGGGAAAAGAAAAAAATCAGGACTTTCCAGGATTGAAAATCGGAGCTCTGGTTTTCCGAAGTAAGAAATAAGTGTAACCTACGAGAATTTCATTAGACCAGGAAAAGCATATCCGTGTGTGAAACGAGGGAAAACTGAGGAAAAGTGGAAGGGGAAAAGCACAGGTGAGAGTTTTCGCGAGAGGCTCGTGTCGCATCAGGAACAAGTTTTGATTTCCCTGTCCATTCGGAGTGCGGTGAACCGACGTACTGTGGGACCCGGAGCGAGTTGCATTTCGCGAGCGGACCGGAAAGCGAATCTCCGGGGAACGGCTCCGAAGATCCTCTCCCCGGTACTAACCTCGCAATAACGGAATGACACCCGACGAGCTTGGAATTTGAATTTTACATCGCGGGACAAAATTCATTCGATAGCGATTCGAGTTACCGAATGGAAAAGAGACGGCAATAAAAATGGAGAATTATCGTTACGTCAAAATCGACGCTGAAATTTCGGTGCACGAAATATATAGTCTATATAATGTTATCATGGAAAACGTTTTTTGGAAAAATGTAAAATATAGATAAAATAAAATATAATAAAATATAAAAAATATAAATAAATATAAATAAAAATAAATAAATAAATATAATTTAAAAAATATATATAAATAAATATAAATAAAAAATGTAAATATAAAACATAAAAAATATTTTTCTGACGATACTAATAAAAATATTTTTTAAATAAAATCTTTGTTATTTTCTTGTTTAAAAAAAAGTTTGCAAAATACGAAGATTCTTTCAATGGCCCATTTACTACTCAAAGTACCGTAACTTTGCCGCTCGATTTTCAACAACAGCCTGATTCCGGTGTCAATTTCGAGGTCCATTTGATAACCGACATTTTCTTTTTTCAACCTTCGACCAGTTCGCTCGATTACCGACGGAAAAAGTGAAACGTCTTGTGACTCGTAATCCATATCTCATCGGAAATCCACAAAGCCCCGGAGAATTCGAAAAACGCGTTCCAAAATCGGACGCTTTCATCAAATTGTCCGCGAAGCGAAAACTCCGAGTTGACCCTCTCGATGGATCAGTCAACCCCAGAGTTCTACCGTGTTAGAACTGATAGGAAGAAAAAGGGAGCCAAAAAGAGTCTCATCGACTCACTCCTGAAAAAGTCACCCCCGTGGCGTTTGAGAAAACGGGGGTGAGAAATTGGTGCGAAACCCTCGCATGCTTGTACGAAGTGATCTTATGGACATTTGTGATCGTGGACATTTATGTGTACGGAAATGTCGACAAATAAGAAGAGAAAATATTAAATCATATACTACAGGGCAATTCGAGAGGGTCATAAAAAAAAAACAAACCCAAACAAACTCAATAAAGCAATGAGAAATAGGACTTTTGAATTATTGAAGAAAATTTATCCGGATAACTATTTTTATCGTAATGAGATTCATAATTTTAATGATTATAGATCTTTTCTTAAAATAAACATTTTCATTCAAAACATTTTTCAATAAAATTAACTTCTGGGATTGAAATTTGATCTTTACATTTCATCTTTTATTGGATTTTTATTTTTTATGAAAAATTGGTTTTGTTAAAATTTTTTTAAAATTATGATTACAATTTTCATAAATACTGATTATCTCTTAATTTTGTTTTCATTTTCAATTGGAAAATGCAATTATTTCAATATTAGAGCAACAAATTTTTTTAAAATGTACCGAAAATTCCTACAAGGTGCATAAAAGCCCTTCAGACAGGTATGTTTTTTGGCGTGACTTTTTGAACGACTCTGTATACCTATCCCAAATACAGAGCCCCACACAAATATATCTCTGATCCTACCAGTCATATTTGCGGATAATATTGACCGAAGAAATGTCATATGTACATCTCCCAGTTCCCTCCGAGTTTACGATCACATATCCAAATAGACGGTTGCATAAGAGACAAGTGAAATGTCGTATTTCCCATCCGGAACGAGGGTGTCGAATAAGTAAGCGAAAACACGTAATAACATTAGCAACGATAATTCATATATTTCGACTGACGATCCTGAGGTACTTTCATCCGCCGATTCAGGCCACGAGTATCCTTGTGTAAACAAAGTGGTGAAACGTAGTTTACGCAAGAGGCGTAGTCAGGTCTGGAAATAGGCGACATCCGATCGAACTTTGCTAGAAAGAAAGGAACTTTTATCGGAAGTTTGTTCTGGTGGAGGGGTAAGGGGGGCTGGGGGTAAGCGATTGGACCTGGCTCGTTGATTAATCAAAGGAGATCCGCCGATCTTTGCTTCGCAAAGGGTCAAAGAGGAGTGGGGTTGGGTTCGGTAACCGCGTAGCTTTATGCTTTCATGGCGCGGCGTTATTAGCTGCACTTTGGCCTCTCTGACCTCCGGTCAGTTGGGAAACCGTTTGTGTTGTTGTTGTTGTTCTTGTTGGGCAAACTGCGGCAAAATTACTGGGCTGGCAACCATCTACGGTTTCTCGAAAAGCCCTCTCACGATTTCCTAACGTAGGTATACTCGAGTAGAATCTCGGTTTGCTACGTAGAGTGAGTGAGAAGGGTGGAGACGCACACCTCCCGAAGCGAAAGGTGAAGTCACGGAGTGCGTTTACGTGAGCAGAGCCAAGGGCCAACCTGGGCAATTAACCTCTCCAGAAACCTCATTCGGCGCTCGTACGTTACGATATTTGTACGAGACTGGATGAAGTTAAGCCCTTTCATCACCCCTATCAAACCTCAGGTAGATTGGCCGATTTTACAATCTCGAGTCTAAGATTCGGTCTCCTATCCGATCAGCAAAGTCATCGCGAACTGTTCAAAGCTACGAAGTCTCCGAAGGTCCAAGCCTCTTGCGGTTAACCAGCCTCCTTCGAGGACCACCGTCGAACAGAGTTTAACTTTGAATCACGACGCCGAAGTTACTATTGTCAATCGCTCGAGACTTTTAACGTGTGAGGATTCGCTTCAACTATTGATGACGTTCATTTTGAATTGGGGTTCGCAGACTTTGGTGAGGAAAGTGGGCATTTGTTTGGGCTTGTTTGGGTTTGTATTGGATGAATTTTGGGACGAAAGTGTTAATTTGTTTGGGCTAGTTTGGGTTTGTTTGCTTCATTACAAACTTTTTAAATTTCAATCACGAGCTCAGTCGGTAAGTTGATCTAATTTTGTGAAATTCAAGAAATTTCACTTAGACACAATTGTGCGTTTATCAATTTGACGTCATCCGGCCAAGTTTCGTAAAATTCTGAAGAGCCGTTTAGGATATACGGGGTTATCTACTACCCTGTTCTGTAATACCGACAGCAATTATTTCGTCTTAAAGGATCGAAATCTGCTCGATGAACGTTCCATCCCAGTATTTATTCGTCCCTCGATGTTTTTTTGTTCATATTACAACGTAAAAGTAGCTCTATCCTCTGTTGAGAATGTGTCATCAGCCGTCGGATGTAAGCAATGAAAGATAGGATGGAAAAATAAAATCGGTATCACGTTGACGATCTTCGACACAAATAATTACGTCGCTCGAGTAACGATGGGGAGAGGATTCTCGTGTATCATAAAAGTGGATGGAGTAGTGATCAGGACTTTGCAACTAATTGCGATCGTTCCCGATTAACGAGTCGGTGGCCATTTTGTGCGGAAGGACAAGACGGATTTGTGTAAAAGTAGGAGACAGAGGGACAGGGAGTTGGGGGGGTTGAAAGGGGATTAAAAAATGGTTCCGATATGAAACGTGGTGGACGAAGAGGACGGAGAAGACGATGAAGGAATGTGCGATACGAAATTGTAGGACGAGAAACAGGACGATGTCTACGATGTAGTCAAAGCCGTAGAGAAATCGAGACGAGGGAGGGCGCGACGAGCGAGCGAGTTTGGCATTAAGGGGTAGCGAAAAAAAAAAAAAGGTAAAGCGTCGAAAGAGGAACGAGAGAGGAAGAGAGTAGAGGGAATCCAAGTAATTAACAACTTTTTGAATCCGAGGATAATCTCCGGACGGATTCCCTTCGTTTGGCTGAAAGAGTTCGCACTCTGTCCCTTTTTTTTTTTATTCCAGGCCCTTCCTGTACTTCCGAGCCGTGACCATTTGGCCGTTGTAGGAGTCATCGTCGTCGTACCTAGCCACGCTGTTTATAATTAAACACTCTCGTCTCTCTCTCTCTCATTTTTTTTTTTCGTTCGCTTCAACTTTTATATCCTTCGCCTTGCTTACCGAGAGCTCCTTATTTCCCGTGGCCCTTAGTCCCGTAGCGATTCTAATTGTCGTGACGAGAAGAATCCGCGACACTTATCCTCGTCTTTCTCATTCCCTTCGGAGGATTAAGAGGGCCTCGTCACGATTTCAATTTTTTTTTCTCCCGGTTCTGTCTTTTTTATAAATTTTATTTTTGACAGGAAAGGGATTAGAGGGAAGAGAGATACGACCAAATATAAATTCGAAGGGGACAGACGTGTGTGTACGTGCAATTATTTTGACGCGCTTATTTTCCAATCGTTAATGATAATATCCCGATGAAAAGAGGATGAGCCCTCAGGACGAAGGACACCGCAAGTCCTGCATACCAGAGACGAGTCACGTCCCGAAAGGATGTTGAGCCAGGGGAGCTTTTCGGGAAAAGGGCTTTCTCTTTCTCGCTTCTGCACACTTTTCGTCAGTTCGCAAAACCGTTTATCCTCATCTCTCTCTCTCTACTTCTCTTTCGACCCAACACTGTTTTCCCTTGGTGAGAAACTTTTAATACCTCGAACTACCAAAACCCCCGTTTTCAAGCTCGTATACCAACTACCCTCTTGCGATATACAATGCTGTCCCTGAGAGCGGAGATTTTACCCGGACGATGACGACAACGACGACGTGTAGCCCTGTTTACAGGCTGCCAACGTTCTATTCAACCCTACGTCTATATATAGCCCTCCGTGTCTTTCGACACTGTTACACTACTACCCCCCATCTCTCTCTCTCTCTCTCTCTCTCTCTCTCTCTCTTTTCAACCCTTCCCGCTCCTCCTTCGCTCAAGCCGAGTAGTTGCAACTTTGAATACGTAATAGGTCGTGTAGCCGATTAGACGCTCGACCGATGTTCCTCCTTGGCTCTCAACGTCACTAATGGTATATCGGAACATTGCTGCTCACCGAAACATGAGACTCGACGATTTTCACATTTTTTTATTCGTCCTAGCATCCTCGAATTAATCATTTTACAATTTACCAAAATCTGTCTAAAAAGTTACTTTTTTATAAATAACAACAAATTAAGTAGAATATATGCATACTATAAAAATAATAATAATAATTTCATGGACTCTAAAACATACAGTAAACCTAATTTAACTCCCGGGTCAGAATTTTATTGTCCAGCATTCAGATTTTTTAAAAATTCTACATTAAAATAAATCATGTATAAAAATGTATCGACGACGAGAAAAATGTTAATGACGATTAATATAAAAAAGCCTAATACAGGAAATTTATATACCAAAAATGTCATCATTTTTCTTTGTCGAAAAAATGAATTGGGTGGTGGTCTGATTATTGAATTTTTCGATTCTTGTTTGAAAAATGAGCCAGGAGTTAAAAAAGGGGATAAAAAGCGAGAAACTCAACGAATGAATGAGTTACGTTGTCTTGAGTGCCATTGGGTTCGTTCTCCATTTTCTCTCATCGTTGCATTGACGCCTCGAAGTAAAACATAACCAGGGTGAACCCGGAGTCGAGAATGTAACAGTGAAACACAGGTTTGCCTCTCCCTTCGTTTCTCTCGTTCTTCTTTAGGCCACGCATTCGTGATACGATTCAGGAGCTACGACGAATAGTACTTCCATTGTCGCGAGCCCTGTTAATTAGATATCTAGTCTCGCCGCTCAAATTCATCTTACAATCCATATCCCCCCCCCCTTAACCTTCCCCTCTCACCGTAGCACTCTCTCGCAATGAGTTTTCTCATATTGTCCGTCTCCACGAGCCCGAAACAATATTAACGTGTGTAGCGAGCTGGAGGCGAGAATTCTCGTTCCTGAAGAACAACGAGTACCTCCTGGTAACCATTCTGAATACCCACGTTCGCTCGGTTTGCGATTTTCGAACGAACGGTGGAAATCTCATCGAACGGATAAAAAGCTCGTTCAAAAAGGGATCAAAAAATGACGAAGGGTTCAAAGATAGGTCGAGACAAAATCGACGGCAAGTAGGAAAATTGGCGAACCGAAAAAATCAGGTAACGAAGTTTCGTAAGAACGAAAAAAGAAAAAAAAATAAACGTTTGTTCCACGACCTCGTAAAACTTGAAAAAGCAAAAAATGGGGTTTTGGATGGACCTTTTTTTTCATCGCGATTTTATTTCCTGACAAACTCAAACAAATGGCAAGACCGTCGGGGTGAAAGTGAATGGCGAGTGCAGCAGGCGAGAAATTTTTGGAATTAATAACGGAACTCCGGGGGTCTGGTTTATCACGGATAAAGAAGAATGAGAGAGTAGCTCATTCGGGCGAGAGTCTTTCAATACACCCCGGCAACTCACATGGCAGCGAAACGAATTTTTTTACTTTTTTTTTTTCTTTTTTTTTCTTGTACGCCAGTGACCGCGAGTTTCCTGAGCTAATTAATTTTCTCGTTACCGTAACGTCTCTCGCTCTCGACATTGTTTAAAATATTTGAAAATAAAACGAATTGAAACATAATTATTGGATAGGCCAGCTTTTTGTGGGCTGAGGAAATTAAAAAATTTTTTTTCGCTCCACCGTCTGGCTAATTATATTATTTGCAATTATGGATACTCCATTGTTTTCTATACGTGGCACGATAATAACCTCGTACCAGAACCGGATTTTTCGTTTCTCAGTATTATTTTAAATACATTTTTTATTAGATCGTGAAGCAAAAGCTGGGTGACTAACCAGCCTATATACGAAACTTTTCAAAATGAGAGCTCCAAAAAAAATTGAACGTTTCACCCATTTTAATAACGAATCGTAAACTTTTTCCATTTTTTTTCTTCAATATAATCCTTTTAATATATAAAACAACATTATATTGTTATTATTAATAATATAGTATAGTTCCATTCCGATTTTCACATGTTTCTTTTTTTATATTAAATAAATATTACATATTAATGTAATGTTAATTATTTCAATATATGCATATACACATATATATAAGTATAATATATATTTAATACATTCTCGATAATATTTCACATTTTGAACAACAATTTTTTCCAACTTTTATAATGCAATAATAATAATAATAATAATAATATATTACAGCAATATACGATTAATCGGACTGGACTCAAATTTGAATTCGAACCTAACCTCAAATACAGGAAGGCCAGAATGCGAAGACGGTTTTCGTAATCGAATGTCTTCGAAATGATTCCCCTTCCTGTATACAGACAAATATACGGGGACAATAGGGTACGTGTCGAATATGGAATAATGCGGTGGTAGTCTCGGCTCCACAATCGTCGTTGGACATTAATTGGCACGAGATCTTTGTCCCTCGCGTTTTGTACGCCACCCAAAGCCCATTATTGTTCCCGTCAACGAGAATATGTGTACTATAGAAATTATACATATTTCGTCTATATATATATAGATATGAGTGTGTGTGTGGGATGGCAGAGATGGGAATCGCGAGCAACGAAGCTCGCTCACTTGCCAGCCTGGCATGACAAAGCTTACGGTTCGACGGGCTCATTCAACGGATTACCGAGATTCGAGAGAAGTACGAGATGAAGCACGCCTCGAGTCTACTCTGCCCGCGAAACATAATTGCGGTCTCCGCGAATGTAAAATTTTCAGCGCGTTACGAAACCCAACTAAACGATCAACGATTCGCTCGCTGCGGACACGAACCCAAACAAAACGATTTGGACCCGGGTTTCAGCAGCTACGACCGATACAAGTTCATAGTTTTGTCGTGTCAATATTTTGGAAACTATTATTAATAAATAAATAAACGAAACTATTATTGTATTTGTAAATAAATATGAATTTGAAATGAAAATAATAGCAATAACGGACAAGTATTTTTGAAGAATGATAAATAAATAATGGTAAATGGTAATAAATTAAAATTGAATTAATCATATTTAATGATTTATTTAATTTTATTTTTATTTAATATTTAATTTTATTTTTTAATTAAAAATATTTATTAAAATTTTTATTTTTTATTTATTTATATTGAAATTTTAAAATATTTATTTAATATTTAATTTAAGTTTATTATTATTTAATAATAAACAGATATAAACAAATTAATAAATCAAAAGTAAATAATGGTACATAGTAATAAATTAAAAATCGAAGAGAAAACAATACGATATTAGGATATGTATGAAAAAAAAATTAAGCTTTGCACAATTATGGGTCAAGTGTCATTGGAAGGGAGGGGGAGGGCTGGACAAAAATTTCCAGTATCCACAAATGCCTCCGCTCGTCTTTGGTCTCGAAAATGTCAAAAGCAGTTGAGATGAATTATATTATATCTGACAGAATCCACAAGCGTAGGGCTGGAATAATTAAAAGGCGTTTTGGGCAGATATAGCTTTCGGAGTATGCTCGAGAGAAACGACGATGCCGGTGGACTTTAAGAGCATCTTGATACACTTTATGTATATATATATTCATTGTGTCGAAGGACGGAAAGAAAGTAGGAAAGAGTAAGCGAGAGAGTCGTTCAGAATAAGAGAAGGGTGAAAAGAGATTGACAGTGAATTATTTAACTCTGACAATTAAGAGGGAGGAATAAAGCTCCGCGGGGTTGCGGCGAATCTAATATACCGCATCCCCACCCATGCGAAATGCTCTTGACTGCAAATTGAATTGTTCTCTCTCTCTCTCTCTCTCTCTCTTTTTCTCTCTCTCTCCTTCATCCGTCATTATTTGATGGACCAAGAAGAAGAAGAAAACCAAAGATATAATTTGACAAATTTGAGGGACACTCCTGACACATTTTCGACAACGCACAGACAACGATTGACAATCAAATCCACAATTAATTACGAAGAGTTCGTGCAAGCTTCCAAGTTTTTTGATTTACGTTTTCGCGTGTTATAATATTATATGATATATATACATATATATTTTTTATTATTTGTTGTATATTATTTATAATATATTTTTTATATTATTTATTATCGATTTTTCATTTATATATTATTTAAATTAAATGAAAAAGGAAAAAAATCGTCAATAAACGAGATTTGAAGGTCATTGTTTTTTTCTAGCAGGCTAGAAAAAAAGATGTTCATCGAAGACAGCCCACCGTTCAATTTTCTTTGCCCAGCAGCACTTCTGACCCGGAAAGAAAAAGAGAAGGGTTTTCGCCCCCGGCGAATAGAGCTCATCATCTTAAACGTTACGATTACGAGGTAATCTCTTTTTGTTACGGCGATATAGGCCGTATTCTTCAAACTTTGACTCACCGTACCACATACCCGGGGCAAGAAGGGTTAATTAAACGATTATCATTTCGGGTCGGTTAAATGTTCGAGAAGGGTTGAAAGATTTTATCGGCATATATATTCCATCGGATTCCAGGCAACGGGAGTTACACTGAAAATTCGTAATTCCCATTCGCAATTTTTCAGCTCCCTTCCTCTTATTTAATGATAAATTAAAAATTAAAAAATCTCGCCAAAACTTTTCAAAATGATAAAAAAATATTCTTAATGAAACATATTTCAAAAAACACACGAAAAAACTCAATACTCAACTCAAAAAATCCAAATATTCTTGGTTAATGAAAATAATTTAAAAAAACGAAAAAAAAAAAAAAGAAAAACGAAAAATCTTGCAAAAATAGCGATACGAAATGTATCGCTTCACCCTCAGCAACGATGCCAATGCTGCCTTAATTAATGCAACTTTTATTATTATTTCCGGGAAACAATTCGAACGAGATCGCTTTTTTTTCTCTACCTTTTATATTTCAACCCCTACGGGTTTCACCCCTGTGTTGCTTTTCTTCTCTATATTCGACATACCAGCCTTACCCCCCTCCCCTTGCCCCTGTCCGTAGTCTCTTTTTTCACGAGGCAAAAAAAGAGCGTCACCGATTGTGATCGGTGGAATGAGCCAGGAGTTGCAAGTACTCGCTAGTTACTACAAGCCCCTCGCTCAATTCCCTCCGTTCTTTTTTCTTTCAACCCCTTCGTTTTCTCAACCCATCATCGTTCTCTTTAACGACCAATCTACTCGACGGTATTCCCCGTCAAAGGAAAGAAAAACCTTCCAAAGGGCTCTCCTCGCCTGATAAAGAAAAAAACTTTACGCCGGAGATTTTCATACTTTTAATTTTCATTGTAATGAATATTAGACGAGAGTCTATGCCTCGACGAGTCGCGTATCAATTAATCGTCACCAAGCCCCCCCCCCCCCCACCTCTTCACTCTTCGAGTCCGCGTCGTTGCAAATTTTTTTATTCGCGTGACAAACTTTTCAAAATTTTGTCCGCGTTCCTCCTATTATTTGTTACGTTGGACAGTTTTTCTTCTCTGGTGCTCGAGTGGTGATAAAGAGAAAAAAAAAGGTGAAAAAAAATGTTCAATTACGAATTGATGAGGAGGTCGGAGTCGTGTGGAGCAGCTATTAAGGTATTTTTTTATAAAAATACATTTTTGGTAAAAATATTACACGGACTTCGAGTGAGTTCTTCCTTTATCGGAAAAATAAACGCTGTTTTTGAAGAAAATGTGACGTTTGAATTTTCACGAAATCTCGGATTGTTGAAACATCAAATCGATTATTTGTTCGGCATTTGGTAACAACATTCCTAGCTGGGGACAAAAGTACAAACATAACGAAGCATCTTCAATTATCCTCTGCATATCCGGTAATGCCATCTGGAGAAGAACAGCGAGAACTTATTCAAGCTCCCACGATAATGACTCGTACATCACGGACTCTAAAAGTACGAAGAGAAAATCAACGTTTCCCTAGTTCGAGAGTGAAAAACAAAAGTATCCAACGCTTGGTGGGTGAATGATGGAGTTTCAGAGAAAAGGTTGGCATCAATCCTTTTCGGCGGCTCGATCAAGCTTTCCCTGAGCCGATTTCTATGCAGTCTTGTCGCGATCGATTTATTCTCTCATCCGAGGCTACAAAGCCGAACCGTTGGACGAAAATTCTCCCTCTTTTGTTTTCCAACGTTGTGCTGAACGACGAGGAAAACCCTCTCCCCATTTCCTCTCTCTGTCTCCCTCTTTCATTCTCGCGAAGCCGTTCGTCTTTTCGTCGCGAACCGAGTGAGGAATCAATTATCGAACTTTTCAAATTTGTCAGTAATATTGAAATTTCTTTTATGCCCCATCTATCGTCACATCAACCTTCCGACCAGCACCTTGGTCCCTTCAACGCTCCATCCTCATCTTTCGAAGCTCATAATTGAAGTCTATCGAAAGACTCGTCGGAAGGGATGTTGCCAACGAAGAGAAACGTGAAAAACAAGAGCTGGGATGAAAGTGGAGAGTTATGATGTTTCCCTCGCTTCCTCCTTGCCTCAAACCCCCTCCAAAGCTTCTTTGACTGTCCGATGAAGCTTTGAGAATGAAACTTTTTGTTTCTCACTCGTCTCTCCATTGTCTAGTCCCATTCGTGAAGAGCTTTCCAACCGAGATCGAACCCCCTGCCCATCACTTTCCCCTTTCTATCCTAATCCATCGTTCTCACTTTTCTCACTGTTCGTTTCGACGCAATCTTTCGTTGCGTTAGTTCGCCACGTTTGCTGCTTGAGTGCAGCTCTCAATTTGCAGGACAGTCGAACAAAACTGATCTCTGGAAGCGAGAGAAGAAAAAGAAGATTTTTCCTCGTGCAAAACTATCAGACTTTCCATCCAATTTCACGAGTCAATTTTACTCGTGTTATCAATAAACGTTACTTTGATAGTGACTCGTTGAATCTTCATTTCCAATCCGCCAAATCTCATCAACAAAACTGCCCCTGAGGTACTTTTCCTTCATCATTGCACACTGTATTTTTTCTTCCACCTTAACGTCCTCGAATCCTGAAACTGCGAGATTCGTTGAACAGCTGTCGATCCAATAATCCAGATTTAATGCACCCACCTTTCGATCTCTCAAATGATTTCAATAGGCTTCGACACGCGATAATTTCGGAGTTACGTTACGAGAGCCTGGACTCGTCCAAGAGCAAAAGAGAAAAGATTCATACGATCGTTGAGTTTAAGGGGCTTGTGTGGGCTCGTCGAAGGAGTAAAGGAAACGAGTGAAGGAAGAGCATTAATATTAGAGGATAGTGCCGGATGCATTGTGTTTTTGGGAGGTTATACGTGAAACGATTTTCCGGAAGCTCATGGATAGAATCACGGCGCCAAGAGTGGGAGAGAACGTCTGCGATTTATCGCGGTAATTACGGGAACGTAATCGATGGTCATTAACGTTTCGTTATGGGCCATCGAGGCTGCGTTCGGAGATAGAACGAGAGAGGAAACTGATAGAAGGGAAGGGGGGGGGGGGGATTGTTCGATATAGAGACATTCGAGATATATGGGAACGACGTACGCGAGAAAAGATTTTTATTACAGATCGGAGTTACGATCGAGAATCAAGTGGTACTCTCCCCCTCCCTCCTTTCCCCTTGCGATCATCGTCGTAATTATATCCACCCTCGGTCCTCTTGCCCAAAATTAGTGCGATATTTTATAGCGCGAGGAATCGCCTGATACAAATTAAATCGAGTCGATCACCCGATAATCGTTGGAGGCCCGATTGTTTGGATATGTTTTCACGAGCCACTGGGCTGTTGCCGCGATCTCAGACGAGGATCTTTCCAGTTATCAATTTATGTGAATTGATAACAATTACGATCGATTACGGTCTCGGTATTTAGGGTCAAGTGGGGCAAGTGTGCGCAGATTTACAAAACGGTTCAAGATGCCCACGGACACCCCGTTTTGTCTACGACGGTGAGTCAAGTTTTTTTTTTTTTTTTTTGGATAAAAGTATGTGATCGTGAAGGTAAATCTGAAAAGTGCCAATAATTGGTGGGGTGACGAAATATTAAAGTTACTTTTCCTCGTTAGAATTCCATTATCCCTTGCCTCCTATTCTCCACTATCCATCTCATCTCCAAACTCTGTTCTATCCTTCGTTGAAAGAAGAAAAAGAAACAAAAATCGAAAAATGGAAAATCGATGGATCAGAGTCCTCGGCGAGTTTTCGGGTGTAATAAAATGTATGTATTCGAGACAAATTTTCCAGTCGAGATATGTCGAACGAAGGATGCAAATGGGGGATGGTTTGCTCCCTCGTGACACACTCCAAGAGTCCGGCGATGCCCCTCGAGGGAAGCTCAAAAAAAAAAAAGAAAAAAAAAGAAAGAAAGAAGAAAAAAGAAGAAACGAAGACGAGGAAAAATCGAAGGAGAGAGAGATAGTTACGAATACGTTTAACGGTCACGTATCAGCGTCCGTCACGTATGCATATCTTGGAAACACCCTTCGGTGAAACTACCCCCTTGGTTGGTTGACCTCGACAGCGAGGAAACCCCCTTTCCTCCCGAAGGAACGTGGGGATTCGAGGAATCCTCCTTTTCCAAAGAGTTTGCCCGGTTTCACCTCCGGTTTTCTCCGGCCAAGGGTTCCCGTCTCCACCACCCTTGGGAAACACCCCTAGACTCCGTCCACGCGAAAAGGGAACGTACGTGGTCAGCGCGAGGCCAAACTGTCGCCGGAGTTACGTAAAATAGTTAGCGACACTTTCAACCATACACCGATGGAAAGAGAGAAAGACCGGGAGAGAGAGAGAGAGAGAGAAAGATGACCCCCCTCCCCTCCCCCATGGGAAGAACGAAGTTGAGACCTCCGCGATGAGCGAACAAGTGTGCGGGAGCCAAGAGAGCAACGGGAGAGGTAAAGCCCTCGAGTAAACCCTATGGGGTCTCGAGCTCTGTGTGCTCACGACTCCTCGAACATTCCGGTACACATATGGGTATGTACGGGATCCTCGATACTCCGAGGGTATCGTCCAGTTACATCCGAATCATTGTTCAATTGTTTCTATCGCGTACCAGCTCACTTAGGGTTCTTCTTAGTTCAATTAATGTACGAATTTATATATTCGAACGTTTGTTATTATTATTATTGTTTTTTTGTTCTATTTTTATTTTAGAATATTTGCTTTATTTTATTTTAGATAATTTGCTTTATTTTATTTAATAATATTTTATTTATTTATAATCTAATGTACAACGTAACATATTCGTTAATTTATTATTACTATTATTATTATTTGAAAAATACTATGAGCAGTTGTACATTGAATTATTTAAGATTGATATACTTGTTAATTTATTTATATAAATGTTTTCATATTAGTTAATCTAATTTGATGATTTTTATATTAATTAGTGATTTAATCATCGTACGTTTGTCTTCAATGGACGTAAAAATAATGTGTTTCCTTTACAGTAAATAAGAAATAATATATTGATCATTTTCAATAAATAAAAAACTTGTCTTTATTTACTATATGTTTGAGTGATAAATAATTCATTCAAAAACAATGTATCCCTGCCACGTTTTTTATTATCGTTGTTTGGGTTTACACTGTAGTTTTTTTTTAGTGACAAATATTTATTTATTTTTTTTATCGATCGCTAAATGTATGAAATCAAATCTGAATGATAAATTATTCATTTAACATCAATTAATTGGATTTTAAAAAATAGTGTCAGACTCAATTTCATTTATGCGTCTGTGTTCACCATTATATTACTTTTTCGAGAAAATGAATTGAATACGGGATTGAAATTTTTGTTTTTTGCCGACTCGACGTTGAATCCCCCATACGAGTGTACGTGAATACCCCTAGTGTGTTGGTCGGTGAAGGGGTGGATCGACGGAGAGGGAGAAAGGGAAAGAGTATCCTCTCAGTCCGTCACTGATATATGGCTGCTGCGAGGTACCGGGGAGCCTCTTTCACCCTCTGAGATACATCTCGCACGTGACCGATATGATACTGATATGTCTATGCCTATCATATTTTATATATTGCCCACACGCGGAGAGTTTCGGGATAGCCCGAAAGCATTCATCGTCCTTCCACCGAACAAAAAAAAAAAAGTACCCTTCGAAACTTTCGATTGACCAGGGACTATCCGCAAGAAATTATGAAAACAATTACAAAAAACCACATTTCCGCACTACGATTTTATCCATTAAAATCGTATTCTCAAACATTCAAAATTGATCGTGAAAAAATTGAAAAACTTCAAAATCTTACGACTTTTACGATTTTATGAAAAATGTATTGGTCTATTGTTAAATATACCAATAAATGTTAAATATATATTAACGTTTATTGACACGATTTTATCCATTAAAATTGTATTTTCAAACATGCAAAATAGATCGTGAAAAAATTGAAAAACTTCAAAATCTTACGGCTTGTACGATTTTATGAAAAATGTATTGGTATATCGTTAAATATACCAATAAATTAAAACCGCATAAATTTCGAATTTGCTTTCGCAGATAAAAAAAAACCTATAAGCGTAAAGAAAAATATCGAATGAAAAAACGGAACGAAAAAAAATGGTAGATTTTCAAAAATACATAAAAAATAAAGTTTACTCAGTAGCTTTTTAACTGATGACACTTTTCAGTAAGTATCGAAAATAAATCGTATAAGAAATAAATAAGAGAAATAAACACTTGTAAATTCGTGTGGGTTTTATCGGGAGCCAGCGAAAGCCAAACTCGCTAAACTTGCGGAACTTTGTGTTGGGTGGATTCGAGAATATATCCTAAAGGAGTATTTGGATTGGCGAATGCATTCGTACAGAATTGACCGGTGCTATTCTCGGAAAATTGTTCACCCGTTGCAATAATAAGACGAAATTTCAATTGAGAAGATAACCACAAGAGGTGTACAAGTTTTGGGAGGAAAAGCGGAAGCTGGGTAAATCAGGGGTTGGAATCTTTGGAAAGTTGTGTACTTCGAGGACGAGTACGAAGGTAAGAGTCGATAGGATGCTCAAGGGATGGAAAGAGGGATGGAAAGAGACGACGCAGTCGTTTCTTGCTCGAATATGTGCCGGACGTTTAGTCGTGCATCAACGACGTAAGGGACGTCGCGACGAGTGCAACATCAGTTTACGGCAAAGTCGTGTTACCAACGGGTAGAAATGTAGACGCCGAAGGTTGCCCAGCCACATCCGGCGAGCCTTGTCCTGAGGAACGACATCGCGATGGTACGGTTCGTCGATCGGCTTCCTACTTCCGGTGACAGATGCCACTACTCCTCGACCAACAGTCGAGAAACGATTCCACTCCTGTTTCCTCCCCCTCGGAAAATCGAATACGTCGATGCACCAAACTTTCAAGATCCCTCCACCCTCCCGCTCGCCCCCCTCTCCCCCTTCTTTTTTTTTTTTTTTTTTTTCATTCTTACGTAATCGTTAATTTACCACGGAAAGTTTATATCGTTGAACATTTTTTAATTTTGGACTAGTGGTTTCGAACCTGTCAAAACCCAAACAAAACGAGAAATAATTATTTTTTGTAGATGTTTAGTGTCATATTTCGGATCCATTCCGATGTATTTTTATACCTTGAAGACAAATCCACCATTTAATTCGCTTTGAACTGTCTATTTCTGGGGAAAAATTTCGAAAAAATATGCTAGAAAAGTTTTTTTTGCATTTACCTAGTCTAATTTTGCACTTTCGGCGAAAACTCGGGCATATTCGTAATCAGCAGAAAATTTCCGGTTGAATAGACCCTTTTAATACATTTAAAACGGACAAAAAAAATTCGACTCCCCCGGCCACTTATCCAGAAAATCGGCAAAATCACGATATTTCAAAGGATCGTAGAGTAGGCTTCTTATATGCTATTGAGATTTATTGGATGTGTTTGGAAAAGGTTTTTGCCTGACTTAAACAATAGCGTTGGAATTATATCGATATCTCTTATAGTTTTCCCGGAACCTCCACTTGAAAAATGGCAAAAAAAGAGGCAAAGGGGTATGTATGGAAAAATTTGCAGAAATCGATGGTCCAACTTTGAAATTCTGCCAAAAATCGAAAAACCATCGGATTTCAATGATTAAAAAAGCATTTTGAAGAGAAAATCATAACGAAGAGATTGAGCACAACGTGGAGTGCCAAAACCCAAAGAAAAAAAAGTTATCGATGATTTACTAAAAAAACTTATTTTCCCCAAAAATCCAAAAAAAATTTGGATTTTTTATATTTTGTTAATCGTTCCATTTCGATGTAATTTTATCCCCTGACCACGAATCTACCATTCATTTCCCTCAAAACCCAAAATTTCCATGAAAAAATCGTAAAAAACTGCTAAAAACACGATTTTTCTTGCTGTGTGCAGTAATCACTAACGTAATCAGCTGAACATTTTCTGCTGAATACACCCTCAAAACTAAAAAAGAAAAAAATCGCAGTTTTGACATTAGCCACAATGGAACTTCTGGAAGGATTCTTAAAGCCATAATTTTTCCACTCAACGATTCGTTGGTTCCCAAAAATTGAGTGATCCTAGTCGTAGGTTCCATCGAGTCCCAAGGGAGGCTGAATCTATAAGGACGGTGCGAACATCCCCCAGGATTCTCGTGACGGTTTGGGCGCTCATGAGAATCGCCCTGGGCTACCACGATCCCACCAGTGAATGCGAGAGGTAAGCGTCGGAAGTTGGCCGAAGCTCGAGACCGACAAGCAACCATCAGCGAGGAACCCTGCTGTGGTTCCGATCCTACCCCCCCCCCCTCCTCCCTTCCACCCCATCCCTTCAAAATCCCTCGAAATAGAATAGGAAAGGGAACTATTTTATTTCATTGACGACCTATAACTTCGAACTTACTTGGCCACGAGCACGGTTAAAGTACAACCTTCGTTTCGGCCCGAGTCCGTGATTTGGGAAACGGAATTTCCGGCTGCCTCCTACCGAACCGACTATCCCACCCTGTACGTCGGGATAACTGAAAATCCCGGAGGGGTTGTTACCCCCTCGTACCGGAAGCATACGAATTCGAACTTTCGAAAGCCTCGCGGGGACAGCGCAAAAAATTGACCGGACAAGCGCTGACGTCGAAACCGGAAGTTTTTTGTCCACTGAGAATCCGGACATTCCGGAAGTTCAAGAATTGTTGAAAGTCTCGTTGAATAATGTTTTTTTTTTTTTGGTTTCTGAATCATGGGTGAGTCGTCAATGACGAGGCGAAATTATATGATATTTGAAAAATGTACGAAATTGTAAATTATTGCAAATTATTATTATTAATAATAATTTATTATTATTATTCAATTTTTTATTTATTATAATATTTATAATTTATAGTTTACGTACATTTACGAATGTCGATTATCGTAAATATATAAATTATTGAAAATTGTATAAAATTTTATAAAAATTCTTTCAAAGCTTCTGCGAAAATCACTCCTTAAGGAGGTAAAATCGTGAGTACAATCGTGTGAGATCCATCGATATTTGAGTAGAAAACAATAAAAATTGTTGTTCGACCTGTTGGCCATAAATTCAGAACAACGTTTTTTGGCCTTAAAAAATAAATTTAAAAAATTGCGAAATCAAATTTTAACATGCAAAAAAAAAATATTAAAAAATTCGAAACTCTGCGAATTCGGAAACCCCATTAAGAGAGTTTGGGGTGTCCTAATTCGTATGACCCTTTTTCCGCGAGTAAGGTCTTCGAGAAAGCGGAGGTTAAAAAATCACGAGCCAGGAATTAAAAGCGTGATGAAGAAGTTGGAACGGGATTTGCACATCCAGCAGTCGGAGGGATAAAAAAAAAAAAAGAAAAAGAAAACTGGACCTCGACTCGATTATAAATTCGAATGGTTGAATAAAACTCCGGGGGATGATTTGGTGTGGCCGGGGTGACGTTGACCCCGGTGTTGAAAAGTCTTTCGAAGGGAGGAGGGAGGAGGTGAATCTCGTTGAAGAATAAGTTGGTTGGGCTTCTTCGTGTTGAAGGGGGGGTAGGAGAGTATGCAGAGTTCTCGAGGTGGTTGTTCCGATGCCAAGGTCACGCGGGACTTTTCCCTGGTGAAAGTTACACACATACATATATATTTATATATATATATGTATATAAATATGGACCAAAAGAGGGAACGAGACGAAGAGTGGGTCAAGTTCATCACGGAGTTTTGATCGTCCATGAAAGAAAGGAAAAGTGAGCTCGTGGGAGGGCCCGAAGAGCTTTTGAATAAAAATTCGAGAATGACGGTGGGTAAAACTATCCATGGTCGAGCCAAGTGTAGTTAGGGATGTGATAGCGCCGGGGAACCCAAAACCTGGAAGAGATTGATGGAACGAAAAACTTTCGGCAGTCTTCGAGCTATTCTCATAGATTTCTCCGACGACCTTTTTTCATTTTTCTTCTTGTTTTTTTTTTCGTAGTTTTCATTCTTTTTCGATCTACAGTGATGTATTTGAAGGCGAAATGGAAAAAGAGAGAAATAGAGAGATTGGTGGAGAAAGAACGTTATTGGAGAGGGCGTTGATCCCGTTCTCCAAAAATCTGGCAGAGTCCGAGACTCCTGGGCTTCTCGGGCACGCAGGAATCGTGTGTTCCTCGAGAAGCCAAGTTTCGCCATTAGACGCGGTTAAAAGTTTCTTTGAAACACTTTCGTCCTCGTACTTCCTCGGGGTTTTCTTCTTCTTCTTCTTGGATTGTTCGTTTTGTTCCTCGAACTATCAGGACTCGAAGCGACCGTGAAACAAATACCACCCAAATTCGGTAACAAACGTTTACTCTCGTTTCATATCGCGCTATTTCAATGCCCGAATCAATCCAATTTCTCGTGAACAACCGTCATAGAAATATCCGGCTTTTCCAAGATGTTTTCTTTATTGCTTCCAAGGGAGGGGAAATAACTTTTGAAAAATCCATTGCTCGGACACTCGATCCAGGACTCGCGAGGCACCGCGTGTAACCTACGACAAAACCCTGATACATCGAGATCAATCTCCTTCGACGTAACTCTTGACAATACTCATTCCTATTTCACTCACGTACGAAAAATCAGTTTTTTTTTTTCGAACGTCCCCATAACTGTGGAGCCTGACAGAAATCTATTGAAAACTTCATGTTTTTTTTTGTTTGTTTTCGATTCCGCAATCGTTTTGAATTTATCCATAAAATAAAAAAAAAAAAAATATTCACATCGCTCGGGAATTCTCGATTGGATTTTTTCGAAAATCGTAGAAAATTTGTAAAGTTTCATTTGGGAATTTGTCAGTGATCCGAAAACCAAACTTATCGAGATCGGACACTTCGAGGGCGACCCTAGAGGAAAAAGGGCTTCTCCCGTGACATTGGGATGATTCGAGGCGAGGATAAAGGGGTTGATGCTCGGTACGCTGAATAATCTCGAGGTCGTAGTCGCTAATTGTCGTCGAATGGACCAAAGGTCCAGGCGGTCGACTCGGAGTAGAAGAGAGAGGGGAGGGGGTGGAGAGAGGGAGAAAGAGAGAGAGAAATAATTCTCGAGGATGAGGAAGGAACTAAGCACGAGAGTGTGACCGCAGGACCCGACCAGCCCTTGGCGACTAACGGACACGGCAAGGCACTCAACCTAGGCTCACTCGTCTTTTAACTCGTCTAACGTGAATCGAGTTACACGACACTCGCGCACGCTCGTCAAGCTAATACACTGACCTCGTGTAGTATGGGTGAAAACGAGAGCTAATAGGGACAGATATATTATTATTTATTTGATTAAATAGATTATTTATTTATTATATTTATTTATTATATTATATTTAGTATATTTATTTATTATATTATATTTAGTATATTTATTTATTATATTATAGTGATTATTTTTCATTATATTTATTTATTATATTATAAAGCTTAGAGAGAGAGAGAGAGAGAGAGAGAGAAAAAGGGAAAAAAAGATAATGATAATGATACTATCGATTATTATACCGCAGTATAACTATCGGGCAAAATTATAATAATAACCAACCGAAAGAATACGAAAACAACAATAACAATTTAAAAAATACAAAAATGTAGAAATTAACAATAAGAAAATAATCCAATAATAAAAATAAAAATAATGTTCAAAATCAAAGAAGAAAAGAAATATCCAATAAACCATAATGAAACAATAATAATACAAAAGTGCTTAACTTAATAAAAAATTATACAAAACAGTAATAAAAATAAAGTAGAAAAATAAAAGAAATAATAGCAAGAATGCAATAAACATATTGGACATGATAATAGTGAAACGAAAGAGAGAGAGAGAGCTACGACCCTTCGTCCTTCTCCAGCAGAATTGACACCTGATAAACTCGGAGGATACGTGTGCATTTTAAATCCAGCCACACACACACACACGCAAAACTCAATTCTATTCTATACTCTATGGAAAGTTATAATTGCGGAGAATTCGTCTGACGGATTTCCGATACGTTGGACATCGTCGTGTGACACAAAACATGAAGGAACTTCGTGAAAAACGTTGGAATTACATAAAGGATATTTGAAATTGAAACGTGATTCAAAGATATAAATTAATGAAAATATAGTTGAATTTTTTTGGAATTTAACGAATAGATAAATAAATTAACAAATTTCCACTACGATAATTCGTCAATCACTTACGACTTGTCCATCCCGAATTCACTCACAAAAATTCATTTTCAAAAACTAGAATTTCGCAGTCACTCAACACGTGATATCTCAAACGTAAAATCGTAAACATTTTTTCTGAAAAATGCGAAATCGATACTCCGAAGGGTTAAATTTATTTTAAGGGTTAAAATGAGAAGGAAATTCATTTTCGCTGAGTTTGCAACGGTAAAGGGAAAGGAGAGAGTGGAAAGAGAAGGGAAGAAGGAGTCGGTGCAGATATCGTCCCTTATCTTCGAGGCCAAGTGGAACAAACAAAGTTCGATCGGACATGAGGTTTTCCTCCCTTTTATACGATCCTCGCTCGTTACAATACGGTCAAGAGCATCCAAGAGAAAATTCTCATCCTCGATAACGTTCTACAAGCCTCGATCTCTACCCCCACTCTTATCATTCGAAGAGGGGAATGGAAATCCGCGAAAGGACGTTTTATCAACTTTACTCTACTCGTACCAATGGATTTTGGGTTTTTGATGGTAGAGTGCTGTGGGAAAGTGGTGGATGGCACCTCGGTACAAAGGAAGATCTCATCAGGATCGGGGTGATTAGATCGGTGAAAGAAGCACTGGGTTTTCATGGCAAACGAGGTTAACTCCAGAGGGATCTGTCGGCGAGTCAAGGGCTTTTCCCCAAATGCTTTACGCCCTCCCAGTCAACCCATCAGACGATAATTTCGTTATCCACAGTTTATCCTATGAACGCAACCGATGATTAGGTCGAGAAGCTCCCGCGAAGTAACGGTGACGACCAAAAGGACTCGTTGATGACTGAGCGGAAATAACGTTCAAAAGCCCTAATCAAATTTTTCCATTTTTTTTTTTCGCGGGTTATTAATACAGTTGCCAGTTGACAGTTGTCATCTGTCAACGATGAGTCGAAATTTGTCTACCGGTCATCATCACGTAAGCCCGCCAGCCTCGGACTTGTAACATGGAATTGCCAACATGTAGCAACCCCTATCTTCCTGATTTTATCGCCGAAACTTCGACCCATTCGGTTTTATGCTCCGGAGAGTCCATCCAACGATGCCAAATACGTATACCACCCCCACAGGGTGAAAAGAGCCCTGGACGAGTAAGGAGATGGCTAGCAATAGGACTGGATAGAGCAAGATCGAGAAAGAGATGATAGACGTAAGTGATTGGCAAACAAACCATGGTCGAGTCGTTTATGAGTCCAGAGTATAAGAGGGTGGTATTGAGAAAGTGGTTTTCTCCGAAGCTTCAATCTGCCCACGATTTCCCGATAGGAGTTTCGCTGTAAATTCCTCATTCGAATCTGGAGACTTCAACGAAGCGTACATCTTTTCGCGGTGTAAATAGAAGGAGATCGAGAATTTTAAAAACCAAAAAAAAAAAAACAAAAACAAAAAACAAAAATGAAAGTAAGCCGAAAGATGAAAAAAACAACTTTCATTGAAGCCGGTATACACCGAGAGTTTCTCATCCCTTTTCGCATCGGGAAATTTGCGAGGACTGAAGCTTTCCGACCTCGACTTTGCCTCGACTTTTGTTTCGACTGAGGGAGCTTGCGGAAAGGCTCTCTCGCTCCGTTGCTTCCTCGGTACCGTGCGTTCTCGTTATTCCAAGCGTGAACGAGGAGAGGCCACACTCCCAGTGTGGAGTGCCCATTTACCGTGTATACCACACTTTGTACATGGTACATAGTGGAGATCGAGAACGGTCTCTGCCTCGACTGGATATATAACGTGAAGAAGAAAAAAAAAGGTGGGGTGGTGGAGGAATGAGGTGGCAGGAGAAAGAGTGACTCCGGGTGGCCAAGGAGAGGAGAGAAGAGTTGAGCTTGCGTAAAAAGAAGTTCACGATGGAGGCGTATCTGACGCCCACGCATCTCGTGGGTTTCGGCTGGTCCTGGGCGTTTCTGGTGGCACAGAGGAAGCCCAATCGCTGGGTAACTTCGAATATACCGGCCAGGCGCAGTGCAACCTCGACGACGCCCACAAACGGAGAGCTTTTACTCCTGGTCCTCCTGATGGTCCTCCTGCTGCCTTCGTAACACCTATGTCTGTATAGAGATTCGTACGTACACCCATAAACGGATATAACCTGAATGTACATCGGAGTAACCTACGAACAAGCGTCCACCCTCGACATTACCGCGCAGAGCGACGCGCACAGGGGAAAAACTCGTTGCTGACCTCGATTGAGAGTTCTCTTCCTTCACGGTTCCACGGATTTTACGTCGCCTCTGATGTGAATTCCTCTCCGGGAAAATTTACCTCTGAGTATCGAATCTGTCCAGGGCTTGGTGGCTCCTGTCAAAAGGACATGTTTCGTTGGAAACTCCGACGAGTCGGTTGGTATTTTTTGGTTTTTGGAGATGAGGAGTTTTTACGAAAGCTGACGAAGAATGTAGGCAATGGAGAACGTTCTCCAGGATGTTGATGGGCAGGGGTTAAAAACAGGCCTTCCGAATTGAACTCGGTTCGATGTAAGGGAAACTGTAGCGAAGAGGAAGCTTGGACGTTCTCCAGTAGGCCTGAAGTTATCTGGAATTGGAAACTTCACCGAGTCGCTTTTCATTTTTTGTTTGAGATGAGGAATTTTTACGAAAGCTGACGAAGAATGTAGGCAATGGAGAACGTTCTCCAGGATGTTGATGGACAAGAGTTAGACGAAGGTTGTCCGAATGACACTCGGTTCGATGTATTCGAAGGCCAACAGGCATAGGAAGCTTGAACTTTCCCCGGTAGGTATGAAGTTATCTAGAAGACTTTTGAACAGCACTCGTCGATTGCAAACTTGGTAAGGCTGGAGAAGAGTCATTGGAGAACGTTCTCCAGTAGATGTGGAGAAATCTGGAGGTCTCTCGAACGATACTCATCGATTGTAAACAAACTTGACATAGCTGGAGGACAGCAGATTCACAGAGCTTGGAGAACGTTCTCCAGGAAAACGTGGAAAAATAACTTGAAGGTTTTTTGAAAGACACTTATCGATTGTGAAAGAATCGAAGGAGGGCTGGAGAAGAGATGAGTCGCGGAGGCTGGAGAACGTTCTCCAGGGGAGGTAGGTACTAGGAGGAGGTTAACGGTTCCAGCGAAACGCCTCGGTGTGTAACACGTCCTTTACAACGAGACCATCAGTCATTATTTTCCGCAACATTTAGCCAACCACTTCAAACTGTTTCGCACTCAGTTACGTCGTCGTCGTCGTCGTCGTCGTCGTTGTTTCCTCTTCGCTTCGGTTTTCCGCTATTCAGCCCTTACTCTCTTCCAGCTCTCCCTTCTCGAGTCCTCTTGGTCCTGGCCAAAACTTTCTCAAGTATGTGCCAGTCTCTCGGCTCTTCTTCTTCTTACACTTCTTCTTGTGTTTCTTACTCTCGTCGTTCACAGCTCGTGTACACATGACCAAAGATGCTTTTCTACCCCCCCCCCCCCCCTTCCTTCACTCGACTCATACCCCAGCATCTTTCCATTCCTACTCGGTCATCTTTCCTTTCGATCATCCTTCCCATACTCATGGTCACACCACTTTCCATCCTTCTCTTCCATTTTGCCCACCAACACGATTTTCTACCCTATCGAGTATACCTGGCCCGGAAATGAGTTATGAACTGACGACTGAAGAGGTGTGGAGATAAGAAGGCAGGGCTCAATTAACCACGATGGGAATCTTGTGGTTACTCTGTGTGCGAGTTGATTAATGAAAGATGAATGAAAAAAAAAAAACTCCGGGCAATTGCGAGTTATTACAATTATTATTAATAATATTGATTATCGACTACATCGTTCTTTATTTTTTGAATTATCATTATATTATTGCAATACGAAAAATGAATGTGTCAAATGAACCGTCAACGACCAAAACTACAAAATCCCACTGCATTTCCGCATTAATTGAAAACATACGTTAGGGTTTAAAACGGAAATGAAACTTTGCAAAAAGATCATATAAACTTTTCCAGCGTGGAGAAAATTCTCTTTCCTTGGTTTCCGTTTCCACCTGGATACTCTGATATTCCAAGCACAATGCAAGCACTCAAATTGAATTTAACCGTAAAAAGAGTTTCGAAGAAGGTTCCAGTATCCTTAATTCTTACGAGACACGATGATGGCAAGGTAGCAAGATCATCATGGATATAGGATACAGGAAAGCGGTTTTCCAAGGGAGGACATGTGGCTGGAGAACATTGGAGAAAATACACGAGTCGCAGTTTCATCGGTCTGGAAAGACCGAGCGGGAATGGTGCCCCTTGGGTCAGAGGAAACGAGACCCACATCGAAGAAGAGAGCGAGAGATGTATGCCCCGGAGGAACGATGGGGTGAACCGGGGTTGGGGGCTTTCAGGAGAACGGGTTGCAAGAGCTTCTCCCGCGGAGTCACCGGGCCGGGACGGAAGTTTTAATCGAATTTATCGCAATGCTATTCATGAGAGAGCAGTACGTCTTCGCGTCAGGTATACGGGCTTGCCCGGTACACACCATCAAGTCTTCAACCCACCCACTCCTGTCTCGCCCTCTTTTCGCCGTTAGACGCGCCACCAGAAACGACGATGGAAGTCTCGAAGGATACCACCAACCTCGCCCCACTAGGCTATATGCGTCTTTCCTGGAGCCCTTCAAAACCACACGAAAGAAATCGAAAAAACCGGCAAAACCCAAACAAAACCAAACAAACCCAAACGGGTTAAAGTTCAGGATAAAATTGAGAGTGGAAACGTTCTACCAATCTCAAAGAGCACTGGATTGACGGAATCTTCAATGCCAACTTGTTTAGCGTTTGAACGCTGATACTGTTGAACCCTGTGGAATTTCACACCCTTTGGATACGAGAAAAAACTTGGGTCTCTTTTTTTCAGATTTTTAATCTTGGCTTGATCATGATTCATCGTGGAACAAACTGGAAATGTCATAAAACTGGTTTCCAATCAGAGCGAGTTTAAAATTGACAGCAAAATTGATAATAACATAACTTTATGGAACTATTGCTAAAATGTTATAATAATAATAATGAATTATTGATAGACTTTATTTTCAGGAGAAACTATAGTTATTCTGCAACAATAATTATTCAGAACGACCAACACTTGATGTTTAACTTTCAAAAATGATTTGATAATGCCTTCCAGGACGACTTTTGATTCCGTTTACTCTCATGTCCTAGAGAGCAAAAATATCCCTAACCGGAAGTGAAAAAAATTGAGAAAAATTTGTAACCGAGATCTCGACGATCTACTAAAAAGTCAAATTTTCATATTCAACATGAAACCCAAAATTCTGCCGAAAAGTCCAAGTTTGATCATCTTCCCCGTAACAAAAAAGATGTGGATTCCGTCGAAAAGTGCAACTATCAACGAAGCTCGAAGACTTTGAAGTACGAATCGGCGATTTGAATGAGAAAACGGTTGATTGATTGGAGATTCGAGGAAATGACAGAGAATAACGCGTATACGTGGTTTCGTATATGACAGTATTCCGGTTAAAGTAGGAGGTCGGAGGTAGTTGGTATGTGCGTCTCGTCGCGAGGGCATACCGAAGCCAAAAGTGCACGAGGTGCCCGCCCACTCGACACACGCGAAGTAGTCCAGCGTGCTGGGAGGTTCACGTGTAAGTTTCTTCGCGAAAGTTAAGTTTCCAACGTACAGGGTTTCCGCGTACTATTTCCAAAGGCGAAAAGGTGGCTGGGGTAGATGGAGTGTGGGGTAACGGGAACGAGGCTAATCGGAATTACAAATAGTACCCTTATACCTGATGCAGAGCCTCTATACGTCCTCTTTCCGAGTCGTATATATCGAGACTCCATTTTCCCAGCACGTGACGAGACCACCGGGTGTCCCCATCCCTCTTTCTTCCTCGTTCACATACACCGAATATATACCTATGGGGCTCTCTATATTACGAGAATGAGGATGAAGGAACGCCAGCCACAGACTCTTGCTCCACATCTTCTAATTCAAATTTTCCATCCCTTTTCGAATTATAATAACGTCGCTTCCAGAATCCGCGAGGACTTTCCCACCGTCCTCGTTCTATACCCCCAGCGGTTATTTAGTTACCGGAGGGTTGGATCGTCTGACATATGGCGAAACATGTCGTTCGGGTTACCGAAGCTTTTACGAGTTCAACGCTATTGGACCGAGCCTCCCGTACTTCCCTGTCAAGTTTTAACCAGGCTGACGCTTTCTTCAACCAAAAATCTGTCTTCTCTTCCTGCTCTTTGTTACATCTGATCGTTCGATGAGACATCAAGCTGCCAGTCTTTTTGGCTCCGAGATGGAGCTGGGGTTGAAGACTACAGAAATTGAAACAGAGCTTTCGTCGAGGGTCTACATTGGATCTGACCTGATTAGGAGCCTAGAGTATCCTCATTTGGGTCCTCATTGGCTGGTCACTTTTTACTACTGAGGGCCATTAGAGCTTGAATAACGAGATCGAGGACAAACCCATCTTCAATCAAGGATCAAGAAGGCAAGTTCTATCAAGAAATAGGCAAGGCAATAGGCAAGGATAGGCAAGATCACTAAGTTGATCCCCAACTAACCATCATCCATTTTTTCACGTACCCAGAAACCGATTAATTCCATCATTCGAGCCACATTTTCGAACGCACTTTTCTCGCAGGCACTTGCATTCTTTTGGTGAACTCACGCATCAGACTTCGTAGAATTGATGTACGCAATGCCTTGTTCTTTTATTTACCCGAAAAAGCTGTTTTATCTTCGTGAAATCTGGATAAAACTATTTTAGCTTCTTTTTTATGAAAGCTCTCATTGCAGGATTCGTCAATAATTATCGACCCAACGTTAAAATCTATCCCGCAGTGATGAATGAAAGTTTCGAGAAAAAAAAAGGGAAACTTCGGAATGGTGATATTTACGAGGTACCAATTATGATATCGAAACGATAGCGGCGGAAGGATTCGTGCAATCTCCGGGGGAACGGATACGTGAGGTTTTGGGTATACGACGCGGTGCGTGGCTCTTTAACGATCGTTGCCTTGTACGATAGAACCGCTGAGGATCCTACAGCCATCCTGGACGAGGCAGCACGAGAGGAGATCGTTAAGGCAGCCACGAAGTCGTACGCGCATTAAACGTCGTGTAAACACTATTTACAACTCCCTAAATAAGTTTGACCAGCACCATTCCCCGGAAGCAAACACACACATACACCCAGGCCCTTTCCTTCGAATTATTTAAGGGGTTGGAAAACCGAGGATCAGAGAATGCCCACCAAATTCCGTATTATCGCTCCGACGATGAATAACAATTGGAGAACGATGCCAATTAAAATGCGATCTTTCCACACGCCAGTGAACAAGCTGGAAAGAGGTTGTGAATTCCTTCGAATTATTACAGCGGTTAAAACCCGACAGCCAAAATCGATACCTTCCAATAAATTCTCACTCGTGAATTTCTACTTCTTTATGCGAATCGGTGAAACGAACGACCGAAAATGAATTTAACGAGGCGACGAAAAAGTACGACCGGTTCGACGTGTCCAGGAAAGTAACAGGGGAAAACGTAAAAGAGGGAAAAATGAACGAAGAGTACCAATTTTAGCCTCGTAAAAAACCACTCGATCGTCAACTTTATCTTTGTGTACGAAAGAACCGACTGATCGATGACAAACATTGATAAATGAAATTCGGATAAGTGGCTTTCTTTTGTGACGTAAATATCCGAAGAATAGCATTTTAGGAAATTTTTAACTCAAGCAAACAAAAGAAAGGGAACTTTAGGCGAAAATCCAATATTTCTGAAGTTGGATCCTTGAAAATTTGAATTTTGCATGTTGATTGACAATTGATAAGAACGGGTATCAGCGTTTTTAAAAAATCAAACCTTAAAGTGGCTAAAATGTGGGAGTACAGTTTTGTTTGGGTGATATGTTAGCTTTTATATAAAATCATTAAAAAACTGTTTTTTTTAACGACTTGCTATCGTTTTCGAGATTTGTTGTTTCAAAGCGATTTATTTTACTGGGCTTTTACTGCATTAAACAAACCCAAACAAATGTTACTAAATTTATATCTAAACAAACCCAAACAAAGCTTTCAAAACTTACTCTAAACAAACCCATACAAACCCAAACAGCCCGTTGCAATTTCTCAGTGTAGATTAAAGGGATTAAAGGGAAAGCATTCTCGATTACGATTTTGATTACGAAAGGATATCGCAATGAGTTCATGTTCCGTTTAATCAAATAATGAATAGAGGTCGATAATCTTAAGACGAGAACCGGAAGTCCTCAAGGCCCCAAGTACACCTTAGAGGGTTTTGGGTAAAGAACTAATCAGACGTTGAGTGCGAACTTGCCAGGGCTAATACTTCGGATTATACGTTCCCGGTGGTCGTAAAGTTCGCAAGTGGCCACCAATGCTGAAGGATTGCAAAAGCAGAATCTCGAATTGGACCGGGAAAGGAAGGTGAGTGGTCAGCTCGTTTGATCTTTTTGGAAAATAGAATTCTGATTAGACTGTTTTTTATCTCTAAAACATCGCAGTTTTCGAACTTATCTTTTTTATAGGTATTTCTATCATTTTGGTGAAACCGAGCATCAGAGTCTTTAGAATACATAAATGCAGGTGCTGGTTGTTTTACTTAATTTTAAATATATTTTTAATAAGCAGCAGGTTTTTTCCAAGTTTGTGGAAAAAATCCTCGAGTACTCTTTGGCTTCAGGCTGACTGCTCGAAACTTCAGGAAACCTTTAACGCTCACGTAAACCACATTGAGCGTCATAGAGAGCGCCAAAGTACTCAAACGTATATCAGGCCTTCCGAGGTTTCCTGGTGGTTCCGTTACCTCCGCGGAGAGACTTTAACCAGTAACTGGCTCTCTCGCTCTCGTTCACCTCGGCGTTTCCACCACCGAGCCAGATTTACTACACCAGCCCAGTAATTATCATCATAAAGTCGACTTTACGAGCAGTAAGGGCCCTCGTAAAGGAATGCTTCATTTCGCCTCTCCGCGGGCTATTTCTGCCCGGCGAACGACCCCCCTTTTCCTCTTCTTTTTTTTTCAGATCGCACGCTCCACCGCACTGGTCAAAAATCAACCGCCGGATTAAATCCATCGACGTTCTCCTCGATGCTTATCTGCGTTTTCTTTCATTGGTGGAAAAAGTCGATTGAGGTATCGCTTCATGCAACTTCGGGCAAAAAGTCGGTCCAGAATGGAATAGTCGAATTATAATAAATTTAAATTTAAATATGTTATATTTTAATTTATATTTTAATTTTATATTAAAATTTATTCTTAAATTTTATATTTAAATTTATATTGTAATTTTATATTTAAATTTAAATAATAGTCGATTTACAAATATGGATCGTATCTTACATACTCAGCTTACAAAAAGCTTATTTAATTATGAATTAACAATGAGAAATGTTTATTTTCCACTTTCGATAATAATCGAAGTCAAATTTAAGAGCTGAAGTTTTATCAGTGACTCTACATCTGTTTCAATTGTCCAACAAGAAATGATCATTTTTCAAATTCCTTCAATTCATTCAATTTCATTATTTACTTTATTAATTTTATTTATCAATCCACCTAATTAAATTGATAGATTCAGATAATCCCATCAATAATTTATTATCAATTAAATATAGATTATATTTATCATCAATAAAAACCTAACCAAACTCAATATACATTAAGTACCATGTTATTTTCTTTTGGATATCGAGTGTAATACCAAATAGTAGTAGATTTTTAAATCGGTGGGAAGGGCTCACTGTACAACACGAGAGGATCGTAGAAGGGCTATTTATGGGGTTTTCGACAGGATGTTGCACAGTGGCATTTGTCAAGCTAGGAGGAACTCATGGCCAACGTAATTCTAGGTCTGACCAAACAGGACACTTTCTACTTCGAAGTAGAAACTCCCATGTTGAGCAAACTCCCAGGCGTTTGTGGAGCTGTGGGGCCTGGGAGGGGAGGGGGCAAAAACGAACGAAAAGTGCTAACAATTTAAATATAATTTGAATAATAAAGCGGTCGTGAGACGAAAAGACAGGGAGAGAGAAAGAGTGAGAGAGAGAGAGAGAGAGTGACCGTCGGAGTGGTACTAAAACTACCATAATTACCAAGAGTTGAACGGGAATTTAAGGACTCTTGATGACCGAGTGGCTGGTTCTCGTCGAGTGGGAGGAGCCGACCAAAAGACTCGACGAGTAAGCTCACCGTATATTTTATTAACGCTATATTTACCGATCTCAACAAGCTACTGACAAACTTGTTTACACTATTGTCAAACGCCCACATACACGGGGTGAAAAAGCCTCGACGACTCTCTCGTACGTCCGACCTGTGATCTTATCGTTTGACGTTTGCATTTTTACCCCATTCGATAAAACAGATTTTTTTGGGATGGAGGATTTTACAACTCGTCGTTGTAAAATCGTGAATTGAAGAAAACAAAGGGTTATTAATCAAAACAGATTTGTTGATTTAAGGCGTTGATTATTTGATGATAACGAGCAATTTATTATTTAACGTGTTCATTATTGTTTTTTTTATTTTATCGTGTAAATTTTTCCAACACATCGTTATTAAATCGTAAATTGAAGAAAATACAGTGTTATTAATCAAAACGGATTTGTTGATTTAAAGCGTTGATTATTTGACGATGACGAAGAATTAATTATTTAACGTATAATTGATTATTTGATTTTTATTAAATATTCTTCTCGCGGATGCGCACTACTACTCGAGAAGCTTTTGCGCACACTTGACCCAACCCGTTCAAATTGAATTCCCTGAAAATCGTTTTACAATTCTGCGCACACTTGGCCCACGTGACCCTCCGAGACCGTAACGGTAATCGATCGTAATCGTAATCAACGTACAAAAATTGATAACTCGAAGGATCTTCGTCTGAGATTCCGACAACTGTCCAATGGCTCATGAAAAGAGATCGAAAAAATTGAACTCGAACGATTATCGGGTCGACACGGTTAATTTGTATCAGCGATTCGTGGTACTATGAAATATCGTTCGAAGAGCGATATCCTTTCGAAAAGTTCGTAGGTAAATGAAAAATGGCCGAGTCGTGAGTTTGGAGGGAAAGTTTGAAGAATTCTTCGTGGCACTTTCGCTCTCATTCCAACTTGTGCATTCTCGCTCGAGCGTATACCCCCCCCCCCCTCCTCTCTCTTTTCGTCTTTCTGTTATTCGACTGATCGAATTAACGATCGTCCAAGATTCTTTGTGTTGAGTCTCGTTCGAAAATGCTTTAATGCCATTATCTTCATTAGTTCGAGGCAGAGACGAACTCATTTGGATCGTTCTCTTTCCTCCTCTTCCTGGATTACAATACCTAATGAACCGCGAATACCTTGAAGCTTTTTTTTTCTCCCGAGGACTCGCGGTAAGCATTTTTACTTCTCCTCGAAAGTCCCCCTCGTCATCGGCTTAACAAACAAAAACGAACAAATTTTGTTTGTTGTCGCAAATGGCCACTTTCTCTTTTGTGTTCTTTGATGAGAAATAACGAAGCAAGTGCGTTGAATGAGATATAAAAAAAAAAAGAGGGATGGAGGAAGCGAACGAATGAACGAAGGACTAGTTAGCTCGCATTTGCAATTTTAATTCCACGACAGGGGTGCTCGATGAAGACAGCAAATGTTTCGAGTGAGAAAACTATACGTTCTTCTTTTCACATCTGTTTGAAAATTCGTTTAAATGAAATTCATTCTTGAAAATTTATTGGGATAAATTTGAAAATTCCTTGAAATGAAATTAGCTTTTGAAAATTAATTAGGCTAAATTTGAAGAATCATTGAAATTAATCATTTTTTTAGAAATGGATCAGCCTAAAGTTGCAAATTCACAAAAATAAAATAGGTCTTTAAAAATTCATTAGGATAGAATAAAAAATTCATTAACGAAAAATGCACTTTTACCAATTAATTAGGCTAAACTTAACAATTCGAAGGAATAAAATAGACTTTTAAAAATTGCTTAGGCTAGATTTAAAAATTCATTAAAGTGAAATAGACTCATGAAAATGGATTAAGCTGAATAGGAAAAATCGAAAAAATAAAATAGGTAGTCCCCAAAAGGAGGCAGAAGAGGAAGGAGGGGGTAGAAACGAAACGATAATCGATGAACGAAGTGACGTATTATTTTTACATCAGGGAGGGTTTCCAAGTCGTAAACGAGATCTCATACAAGACTATCGTCAGCATAGTTCGATGAATAGAGCTGGAGAGAGGAAGATAAATAGAGAGGCTGGCTAAGGCCAGGGAGAGTCTACTAATTGTAAGTAGTTGAACCCGAGGGACAATTCGACCTAAGGGCTTCTCGAAGGGTCTCCGCCGGGGTTGCCTAGATGATAATTCTAAGAGCAGAAGGTCAACGAGAAAGGGCCTAAACTCGATTATCCGATCTGCGAAAGGATATCACATTTTTTTTCCCGAGGGCAAAATAACGCTACTGTCCAAGAAAATCTTTGCGAAAATTTATGGACCTCGTTTGAATGGATATCAAAAGGTAGGAGGGAAAACGTTTGACTTCGAGGGGCCAAGATACACCGTTCGGTGAAAAAAGTTTGTTTGGGTTTGTTTGGGTTGGTAAATTGTCTTCAAACTCCATTCAGGAGCTGAATTATCACTATTAAAAACCGAACACTTAAGTACAAAGAATATTTTAGAATTTACCAAATAAATAAAATCAATATTATCGAAAACTATATAATCATTTTTTAAAATTCATTATTAAAAATAGTTTAAAAATTGGAATAACATATTAAAATATTTAGTATATCAAAATAGTATATTAAATAGTTTTAAATCATCTTGGGTCGAGCAAATCTGCAAAACAGAAAAAATTGAAGAAAAAAACTTTCTATTTTTCAGGAACTAAAAATGATCGTCGTGCACGAACGATGATGATTAGGTTCGATATGAGGAATCCCGATTTCTCTTTTAGACAGCACTGCTCGGACGAATCTGCACAAAACTCTTTGGGATAAAGTTTGAAGGTTGGTCGCGAGCGCGACTGATGAAAAAAATATCGATCACGTGAAAAAGCGATGAAGGAATGTACATATCGGGTGATGCCTTTGAGGTTCGCGGGCTTAGAAAATCCTCGCTGTACATTAAGGAAATGTAAAACAAAAAGCGAGCTATCCATCTGCAGAGTGGCTCGTCGACTTTTCTCAAGAGACGGAGACAGAGCTGAAGAGAAGAAGGACAGGGGGGAGGTGGGAGGAGATGCAGCAGGAAAAGAGAAAAATCCTTCGAACTGTACGTCCTACAAACGCACCAAGTTGCCTTTTCCGCAACATCTACATAGTCGTTTTAAGTGCCAAGTTTCGTTGGCGAGTCTCCTCGCTCCATTCACTTTACGACGAAGCCTCGAGCTTTATAAAACGCAACGGGTGTACACGTCGAGGGTCGGGTGAAGGAGAAAAAAAGAACCTCCCGAGTTATAGAGACTCGCTTCCTCATTATTTTATTACGCTCAAAAAGCTTCAGAAACATTATCGAAAATGTTGCCTGCATCGGATCCGAAAGCCTTCGCGAGATCCTAAAGAATGTAATTGTGACGGAACATAATAGGAGACCGGCATAATATATTTTATTTTTGTTTAATTGTGATTATTTTTCAATTTTTATTTCATTTTATATTGTGAATTTTATTTTAATTTGATATTCATCGCATTTTTATTAAATGTTCATTTAATTTTTATTTTACGTACTTTTAATTTCCACTCATGTCCATTCATATTTTATTTTTTATTTTCTTTTGCTGAAACAAACCCAAACAAACCCAGCCTGAAGTGATTTTTAACTCCGCATGTTATTCGCTAATTGACAGGGAAAAAAATCAATGAGTTCGACAGACCCTATTTTTGACAGGCCTTCGATAAAATAAAAACGGGCTCCTTGATAGACGACACAATAGAAACGACTCTATTCCCAGTTGCGATAAATTTTCACGGTTTTCCATTCTTTCGGTAAGCTCCCCTAGGGATGTCCGAAAATCCTACCAATCGCTGCAAATTCTCCCTTTTTTCGTACTAACCACCTATCAATTTCGCGGCGAGGGAATAAAATATGAAAATGGATAGAGGAAGGACAAAAAGGAAGACTTAAGGCAAAACGTTCACTATTGTCGCATGGGAGTTCCGTAGAAAACGAAAAAGAAATGAGAAGAAGAATCGCGCGTCGTGGGATCGAGACGTTGAACTGTCGTGTTCTGATATGGATCCAATTTTCATACGGGCATGACCAGAAAAGTGAATCTTACAAATTTAAAGATAACAACGTTTTTTTTTTCACCAAATTTTTATATATGGGACATTCCATGCGATATAAAAAACATTTCGAATTTTTTATTCGACTGGCGTATAAATATAATATCGTGTCGTTCTAAAAACAATTATGAGATTTTCCTCGATCCTTTATTGGATAATTAAAATTATGCAGTGGATTTTAAAAACTCGTCTTTTTTTAAAAGCTCGTCACTTTTTGGAAATCGTACCAAACAAAATCTTCTCTTCTTCAAATTTTTATTTTGAAATGTGTTCCATAAAAACGACTTTTTGAATATTCAAAATAATGTTCGATGTAAAAATTTAAAAATCTCTTGTCAACTTGGAATCTTTTACATTAATTTATATTTCACGAAAAAAGAAATATAATAAATTTCGCGTTTTTTATACGGAACTCTATAAACGATTTAAAAAATGGCGAATGTCAAGACTAACAATTAGAAAACTCATTTTTGGAATTACAGCTCGGCAACATTTTTCATTGGTCCGTTTGGCAACGAGGAATCGAGAGATGACAAATTTTCCCGCTGAGATATATGCGAGCGCGGTGGACACCGTTTGACGGTAAGCTCGTCCGTTCGTTCTCTCCCGGTCTTTCGGGGGTAAGAGTGGACGAGACTTGAAAAGGGAGACAAGACGCGCGAGCGAAATAATCCCATGGGAAAGGGATCGGTGAGCGGGCAAGGGCCGAGAATGATTTGTGAATATGCAAGCTCCAAGGGAATAAATATACAGGGTGTCTCACGATGGAACGTCATCCGTGAAATGGGGAATTGGGGGTGAAATTCTCAGTCGATTGACATAAGCATGTACGGTTCCCGAATCAACCCCTGAATTGTTATTCATTTTTTAAGGCACTTCCGATCGTCAATGATTATTTTATTTTTAGAGGTTTAGTGTCATATTGAAGGTCCATGTCGATGTATTTTTATACCTTGAAGACAAATCCACCATTCAATTCGCCTTGAACTCTCCATTTCTCGAGAAAAATCTAAAAAAAAAAGTCTAGAAACGTTTTTCGCATTTTCCTAGTCTAATTTTGTACTTTCGGCAAAAAATTCTGGCATATTCGTAATCAGCAGAAAATTTCCGATTAAATACACCCTTTTAATAGTCTTAAAACGGAAAAAAAAAATTTTCGACTTCTCTGGCCACTTTTCCGAAATCTCAAAAAACACGATATTTCAAAAGGTCGTGGAGTAGGCTTCTTCTATGCGATAGAGATTCATTTGGTGGGTTTGGAAAAGGTTTTTGCCTGACTTAAATAATAGCGTTGGATTCGTATCGATATCTCTTATAGTTTTCCCGGAAAACCCACTTGAAAAATGGCAAAAAAAGAGACAAAGGGGTATGTATGGGAAAATTGGCAAAAATCGATGGTCCAACTTTGAAATTCTGCCAAAAATCGAAAAATCATCGGATTTAAATAATCAAAAAAGCATTTTGAAGAGAAAATCATAACGAAAAGATTGAGCACAAAGTGGAATGCCAAATCCCAAAGGAAAAAAAGTTATCGATGATTTAGTGAAAAAACTTATTTTCCCCAAAAACCCAAAAAAAATTTTGATTTTCAATATTTTTTTAATTGGTCCATTTCGATGTAATTTTATCCCCTGAGCACGAATCTACCATCCATTTCCCCCAAAACCCAAAATTTCCATGAAAAAATCGTAAAAAACGACTATATCAAACAAACTCGGAATTTCACCCCCATTTCACGGATGACATTCCGTTGTGGGACACCCTGTATATATAAAGAGAGAGAGAGAGAGAGAGAGAGCAAGATATTTCGGAGCAAGGGGTGAAAAAGGACTCTCGAGGAGCAGGGCAACGGTCAAGATAGCCTCGGCTCCCTGACTGCCTAAAATACGGAAAATAATCGAGTGGACAGCTGCGAATTTATCGTCCACGACAGTTCTAAATTTTCCTTTCCCCATTCAGATACGGACATATGGAGGAAGGTTGGAGAATGTTGGCTTTTAAGGTAGTACTAGCGGATCGACTAGGCAACGGTATATCTATAATTTTTTAGTCTGAAATTAGAAAGGACAAAAAAATTTAAGCATAATAATACTCATCGTAAGAAAATAATTATTCGAGAAGTGTTTTGTAATAAACGTGTAAATCTATCTAAACGTCTTAAATGTATCAAGATTTCTGGTGGGGGTAACGCAATAAGGTCAAGGTTTCGAGCCCAACAGCTTTTGACTCGTTTGGTTCATCCCAACTGCTCCTTACGAAAGCTTTCTTTTTTTCTTTCAAATAACGCCGTTTCAGACGATTCTAGTAATAATCACTGCCATAAAAACGTATTCTGAAGGAAAACGCTCCATTTTGTAGGATTCTCCGGGCAAGGGTTGGTAAAATCTCGCAAAGGGGTGGGGGGTTGAAGAAAGCTGCATTTATCGTTTACCCAGTGAAAGTCTCGAGATTTTCTCCGAGCTACACTTGTTACCCCGTTTTCGCGAGACCGGAATGCTCGTTAGACCGAAAAGGTGTTATAAAAGCTCGTGGCTTTTCGCATCTCGATAACCCCGCCACGGTGGTGAGAAAGCTATACTAAAAACGGGTGCAATAAAGCCGTTAAGGAAACACGGCGTGGGCCAAGGCGTGAGAGAAACAGCCAGCGACCGATCGTAAAATGATAATTACCGGCAGTAAAGCTAAGTGATATTGAACTTGACGCCTGAGCGACCTCCTCAATGAAAAAGAGAAAGGGAGCGGCAAGAAGGCCATTTCTTTTTACCGGAGTATTGAAGACGTAGAAAAGTTGATGCGATACGGTTTACTAGACGTCCAAAATTGAATTTTATGAAGAAAACTACGAAGGAAGGTTTAGAGTACGAATGTGTCGACGAAGATTTTGCTCGAGCTCGCATGGTAAGGTGATTTGAATTTTTTTCTCAAATTTCAAAAACTTCAAGAACACACAGCCGTTGGTTTATAGATTCAACGTCGTCCTGCCAAATTTCGTGAAATTCTGAAGTGCCGTTTGGAAAATACGTGGGTTTTTACAAGCCTGTTCTGCAATACCGACAGTCACAGACCCTCCTTTCGTCGTTTCGTCTCACACGGACTGCGTAGTTAAGCCTAGTGGGTTCTCCACAAAGTCAATCCCCAAAAAGTTTTAATCAATAGAATGGTATAACCTAAAATTCCATTTGACAAAATTACAGATCAGTGGACCTTGGCATTTGTAAAAAAACAGATTAAAAAAATGCTCGAGGACTTAAATCTCGAAGGCTCATTCATAATCTACTTTGCATTTTCGCTCGACCCTTTCTAAGCGCGGTATAACAGGGATGATGGTGCGGCTAATACGGTAATGCATCGGCAATCCCTTCAGCGAGGCGAGAGAACGAGAGATAGAGAGCGACTGGGAGAAGCTCGTTGGCCTCCTAGATTTCGCTATAGTCGCAAAGCTGGTTTAAGTAATTCCCGATAGCGGCGAGCTACTGTAGGAAGAATAAACGAGAGAAAGAGAGAGAGCTAAAAAGTCCGAACGGGTTACCAAAGCTTTTCTCATTTTCTCTCTCCAGCTCGCGAATGAGGAGTGAGGAGAACCAAACTTCGAAAATCCTACGCATTTAGCCTGAGTGGCCCCAACAGTAATCGTCATGGATTTTTAACTGAAAACTCATTCGATAACTCAAAATCTTCTGCATTTTGTTCGGCATATTTAATTACCAAAATTCTAGTTACACATAAACCTTGAAATCAAAATTTCAACGCTTTAAGGCAGGATTTTTGAAACGCTGAAAAACGTTATTCTCAATTTAGTTTTTTTACTTTAAAAAACAAAGGAACTCCCATACAAAAACGTTACGTCCGATTTAATCCTCTCATACCTCAATTTCTAAAAAAACGCAGATTTTTCTCTCGTCAAGCTAGATTTTCAAAAAAAAAAGAAAATGCTGAAGCAAGTTATTCTGAACCTTGAACCATAAGTTTGAAAACGAATTTCTGAGTTGAAAGTAAAAAAAACGATAGATATTCATAAACCTGTACATCCTCAATCCTATCCCCTTAAATATGACAAATACATCGTGAAAGAAAGACAAGGCAATGAAATGAGGATAGAAGGTGAGCCACACATGTTCTCGGTTTGGAATCAAGCGCGAATCGGTCTTCGTCACCGTCCAAACTTTTCGGGCATCAGGACGACGCCTGGTTTTTCGTGGCTTTGAGGCTGAAACACATGGCGTACCAGCTTGCGAAATCCTTTGGCGAAACGAGACGAAAAGCAAGAATTTGAGGTCGAGGTTCATGAGGGATGACTGAAATGGCGAGGGGAGGAGAAAATTGAAATTTGCTTGAACAATGATTCTCCGATTGATCAAGAAATGATTTTTCGTTTCGTTTCATTATACAATCCCAATTTAACAAGCGATCGAAATAAAATTAAAAAAGGGTGCCAGCCATACTGTACCATACGAAGATTTGGGGTGTCTGCTGAGGCATTGAAGGATTTGAGCGATGTGTGCACGTCACAAAATAACGGGAGGAAGATTGCTCGCGAGCACCTCGACACAGGTAACATCCTGACGTCGAAAGGTAATTAGCTATCGAGTTACGTTGAACCCCGCGTGGCCCCGGTTGAAGCTGCCTACCCCGGAGCCAACGTGACTGCGTTTGCCTGGCCTGCTCCCTCTATGGATTTCCTACATGCCATTACCTCTGGAGGAAATGGAGTTCCCGGCGCCCCCCCCCCCGTCCCTTTCCTTGCCCCCCCCCCCCCCCGCCCTCTTCACCATTTCTTTTCCTCCTTCGGCAAGTTGGTCTCTCACGTGTAACTCGTACGTGAGATGGGGCAAAAGGATACGAACGTTCGAACGAACTCGCGAAATATTTGCCTAGACTCGTCTCACCGAAACCCAACGAACGTTTTTCAAAGTACTCCTCGTACGGTCTCCAATATCGTGTTACTCGTGCCTCCCCACGTCTTACTTTCCCGATGCCTTCAACTTTTCACCATGGAAAATTAAAAAGTCCAAGTATGGGGAACGCGGAGGAAAATAGTACTTTGCTGGATGGTACAACACGAATCGATGCGTCTAGGACGTCAGAGATGTGCTCATCGTTTGGTTCGAAAAAAAAAAACGATCATGCTTTGTGCCAAAAAAACTTGAACCTGAGCTTCAGTGACAAAAAAAGTGCCAGAAGATTGAGGAAAGTTTTTGGGCACTCAAATACGAACATCTTGAGTTTTGGGCATTTATGAGTTAACTAAAGTTACCAAACATTGAACAGAATATAGGAAATTAATTACTTTTAACAAAATTCATTGGGTACTTAATTTGAATGAACCAAATTGAAAAAACGATGGCAATTAGCTTTGACTGAAGTACCTGTTATCATTTTTGCATTGTGAATAGTCGATAAAATAAATAATTTTAAAAAATTGATAAAACTTGCCGAGAAAAAAGTTATACTGAAGTTTCAGTCCGAAAAAAACACCGGAAGCTCAAGCAAACCCAAACAAACGTGAGGAATCCCCTTTAAACTGTTCTTTAAGTCTCCAACCCGCATAAACTGGAAGGACGAAATTTGACGAGAAACTGGACAAAAAAAGTGAATCTTGTGAATCGGAATGAGTGTAGAACGTTGGGCACAGGGGGTAGGACGATTTTCCAAGATTGAAGGATAATGAAAGAAAAAAAGAAGAAACAATCGAGTACACTGTTTTGCCAAGCGGGAGGATGTCCGCGACCCTCTCTTGTAGTTCGTCAGCGATGAAATCTACCCCCGAGAGTCCCTCCGGGGTTGAGGGGGTTTAAGGGGGAGGTTGGACAATATTCTCGTCGTAATCTCCGCGAGACTTTTCTCGAGAGTTAAATACGTTACACGAGAGAGAAAAGGGGGATAAAGAGAGAGAGAAAGAGAGAGAAAAAGAGAGAGAGGAGGGGGTGAACTAGAGTGGCAGAGGCGAAGAGGGTGTCCCTTTCTTTTGTCTCTGGCCACCTCGGCATCTCCACGCTCGCTCGCTCTCGCCGTCTATCCTTGGAAAAATTTATGGCTCGGCCGAAAAAAAAGGAGATAAAACGAAAGGGAGAGGGAAGATAGCGGAGGGTGGGCGAAGAAAAGTACAGGAAGAAAAGTGGGCGAAGAAAAAGCCAAGAGGGAATGAGTTGGGGAGTGGAGAAGAGGGGGGGGGTAGATGAGCGCGTCGCACTTCTGAGTTGAAAGGACACGAAGAACTGATGTTGAACCAAGGCTCTCTCTTTCGGTCTCTTTTCATCCCCCATCTTCATCCAGGTTCTTCTTCTAATCCCTCGACATCGCGAATCGTGCCTTCCCCCATCAGTGTGTATCGGGCATCAGGAAAACGAAGAAAGTGACGAAAGAGCCTGGAAAATGGTGGTGGAGGCAAAGGTTGGTGGAGGTGGAGGGTACAGTTGTTCGGAAAGGTCGAAGGGTCAAACTTCTTGTAAACCATAAAGAGGATTCCCAGTCATTAGATCGCTTTGCCCCAGGCTTGATGGAAGACAGGCACACACCAAAGCTTTTTCACGTTACGTTACACTCGCGCGGTTTTAGGCACCAACGATTTTCACGGAGCCAGTCAAAAGCAACCCCCGGACCGGGAACGAACCTCTCTTCTTTTCTTTTCGCATAAATCGCCAAATACCCGGACCTCCTGAGCACCCCGAAACTACCCCTCTCCAACCTACCCAACCGTTCGTCCTTATAAGAGGATTACTTTCTCGTTTTCGTTACAGCCGAAACTCGTTCATCGTCCCGGAGAAACAATATTCGTCGCACCGGACAGTGATACGTGTTGGGGGTGGAAAATCGAGAATTAGCAAGGGGCGCACAGTTGGTGACCCAAAAGTACGACCAGCTATGAATTCTACTAACTTTTTCGTCATCCGGATCGTATTATACGAGATGCATCGGTTAACCATGCCGAATTCAACTGCCGGATGGTTTCAAATGTTCTCGGAATAATTGCGGATTATATGACCGTACGTAAGGGTTGGAAGTTTTTTTTTTCCGGAATATGCAACGAAAAACAGTCAAAGGGCTCGTACCGAAAAATCACATCAAGAGTCTTTCATTAGGAATCATACCTTACGTGAAATCTCAGATTACTACGAAACGAAGTCAAAGTCGGTATTGCAGAACACGCTTACAAATACCCACGGATCTCCTAAACGGGTCTTCAAAAGTTCACGAAATGTAACCAAATGACGTCGAGTTCATAAACGAACAGCTGGGTGTTCGCAGAATTTCTTGAGTTTGAGAAAAAAAGGTAGATCGTCTTACCGACTGAGCTCGAGACTGAAACTATGCAGGAATTCTAAGAGATGGATAAAACGAAATTCGCAAGAATTAAAAACGATATTTTTTTAAATAAAGACGAACAGGGTACTATCAGTCCCGCCAATCTCTCGTTCGGAGTCTGCAAACAAAAGCAAGGGAAGTAACATCCTCCTGGTGTCTACGGGCGTTGCGCGAAGCAGGGGTTGCTTTTAATCGAGCTTTTTTTAATAGCTTCGTGTGCGCGATGTATTATGTACGAGAAGGGAACTCTTGGTTCTTGCGGTTGGTCGTGACCCGGAGAAAAGTATTAATTAAGAGCATTGGGCACCCCGTCGACTTTCCTCGAGACGCTGACTCGATTAAACGTCGGACACTCATTGGATATTTTCTTCTAGCTTGGCGTAACCGAATTTTGCGTCTACGTACGCGAAAGTTTGCCAGTTTTCACAACTAAATTGAAAATTTAAAAAAGCATCAAATTATTTATTTTTCTTAATTTTAATTACGTGTACATCGTAAAATCGTTGAATTTAAAAGTTTTGGCATTTGTTTGGGTTGTCTTGAATTATTATTGAAAGTGGAAAATTAACCTTTCAAATGTTTATTACTAAACCAGCTATTTGTAAAGCTAAGAATGTAGTTTTGCCCAGAGGTCCATCCAGTAATCCTTAAATTCGATTGTTCATCACATGACCTTGAAGAGTAACAATTTTGCATAAAAATTTCTCACTATTTGTGTAAAAGTGAAAACCCCAAAATTTCCAAACTTTCCAAGAAAGTCAAATGCCTCGTGAAGCTCAGGGTAGTGGCTTGAGAGGACAGTGGCTGGAAAATCTTTTCGAGAATCGTGGCAGGTAACTTGTGCATTGCGTAGGAACGATCGGGATAAAAAAAAGGGGGGGAGAGGTGGAGAATCGTGATTTCGTGAGGTAGTAGGTCATATATCACTCCAGTGGTGGTTCTTGGGCTCTCTAGCTCTTCGCAGCCGGAGCAATTGAGTTAGGAAGGAAGGAACCAGTTCAGCAAACACTTCTCTTTTTCTCTCTCTCTCTCCCTGTCTTACTTGAGGTCTCCCCCTCGCCTTTTCCACTTCCCCTCTCAGACTGGAGGCTGAACGAAATTTATAGGCTTAAAAAAAGTCCAAACGGGTCTCCCACTTTATCTGTAATGTACTGATCTTTCCTTCGTCGAGATGCCAGGACGAGAGAGAGAGTGGTAAGATTCTTCAGCCCCAACCAAAGCTGCCCTATCCCATGCACGTGGCTTTTCCTACAATCTGGATGTAAAAAGGGCACCCTCGACGAGAATGCAACGATTTTCCCTTGGCTCGCTTCAAGCCACAGTATAGCCTTTAATGTATCATGTTATTTATGTAGACTCTTTGGCAGCCACCAAATTACGATTTATGTTCATCTATGTATACGTATTCCAAAATGGACTGCACAGTGATGACCTATAGCCTTTGAGCTCTCTTCATAACCCACCCAGCGTTTCGGTATCCAAACCTAGCCAACTTCGAATTTCAATCGACCATCCAATACGATCGGACATCTTGATCTACTTCAATGAGTCCTTTGAACACCACATCAACGTTTCATGGAATCATCAATCAATTCTTGATTGAACAACCACAAACTGATGAAAATAATTCGTATTAATTTTGAAATAGATACTTGATGACTGTGAATGAAGTTTCGTCAAAATGCAGATCGAACCTCCTCAATTGCTTCGTAAATGATTAATTTTATACTTATTGAGGAGATTAGGTAAACTTTGGTTTATTTAACTTAAAGTTAAATTATCTATAACATGTAACTGCAATTTACTAATCAAATGATCTTATCATATTAATCGGACCAATCTTCCATCAGCAAAGTTTCAATTTGTCTTCCAAATAGCTTCCCAGTAACGTCAATATTATTCAACCGTTGATAATGATCTTTTTATTTTTCCCAAAGTTCGAGAATCAGCGGTCGTAAGAATTTCAGTTGGCAACGGGAACTCAACGAAGCAAACTCGGTGCAACGACAGCTGGAAACCCAGTTGTGGTATTCCGATAGCTGTCGGCATTGAGTGATGACGGAGGAGGGCAAACTTGATCCGTTTGCTTGGCACGCAAAGATGCAACGATAACGCGGTGACAAACGGGTTTAGAGGAGAGGGGGTCGAAGGGAATCGAGGGGAAGAGGGGGAGCTGATTCTACACGCTGTACCTAACCCACCCTTCAATTAGAAACCCGTATGTTCGAGCTGGAAGGCAGGAATGTAATCGGGTATACTGGGGTAGGCAGGAAGGGCTCCGGAGCCCACATATCCACTGAAATCCACTTCCCCATATGGAATACGACGAAGACTAGCCCGCACGTGGATATTTGCCTAAGTGATTGCTGGTGCTCGCCTTGAGTCGAGGAAAACGAGGACACGGTTGTGTACGAACAACCCGAGTCCGAGGAAGTCCGAAACGCCGCTGGGAAACATTCGTGAGTCAGGCGTTCAAAAAAGAAAACGGTTTTGGTAGTGGGAGCGAGGGAAGTTGGAAAGAGGAAAAAAGAGCAGAGATCCGAGCTATCCATCTCCCATCGCCTCGGCAAATAACTTTCTGCTACATATAGTCCTTTCAAGTTCGAGATATGCGGATTCCTCTCGTTCTCAAACTTTCCAGTTTTCCCCGGCAAATACTTCCATTTCGTCTTTTCCCATTTCTTTTCGTTCCTTCCAACTGTTCGATTTTTCTCCTTCCCTCACCGACGATGCTCTGTTTTCGACCAATAAATTTTACGAATTGCCAGCCACTTGAAAATTTGATGTTCTTTTTTTTGTTTGCCTTTTGTAAGAGATACGTACTGTTTTTGTTGTTTAGTTTAACGAACATCCGTTCTAATTAGCTGATTGATTGTCAAGTTTCATGTTATAGCCGTTTGGGGCAAGTGTGCGCAGGTCAAGTACATCTAAAACGGTTTGGAGTAAAACTATTTATTTTTTGACTATTCAACTATTCACTATTTTTTATTTTTTTTTATCGTTACAGACGGAAAATTGGAAACCCCGAAAGAGCGTCATTAAGAATTCGACAATTCTCCATGACTCTATGAGAATTCACGAACGGCATCCGCTGGAAAGCCCGTTATCGATTTTCTTCGTGTCGTTCCTATTATTTATTATAATCACGCATTTATATTCAAACTCGAGGAAATCTTATTCCGATCTTTCTGTCCACATATCGAGAAGTAATTCGATGCGTATACGAGTTCTTCGGGGTACCCTCGCTTCCGGTGTTTTGAATCCGGGCTTTCGTCGAGTTCCCGAACTACGGAAGACGAAGGAGCGACGAAAAAAAAATGCGCAGCCAGATTTCTGAGACGTTGCTGTTTTTCTTTTTTTTTTCTTTTCGTCGTTGCCAGACCAATTTCGTCGACGTCGATATTTCTGTAATATTCAGAGGGAACTCGACGGATTTCCAAACCGTAGGTAACTCCGTGAGGAAAATTAACGAGGCATCAAGAAAAACCCGGTTTTTTGAATTTGTCCTTATCAGGGAATCATCTAATGAGTCCTCAAAGGCTCTTATTGTGACAATCCCTATTGGGATTTCCACATTAAGACGACTTACACATATCGGCAATAAATGCCATTTGATGAAGCCGAAAAACCCTAGGTCTTTGTTTCTGGTTCTTTCTAATTGGGTAGTGAAAGACTTTTCCAACTAACTTTACGGCGAAGTGTGCCCAAGTGGAGGGATCTTTCGTCAGAGCAATCCTAATGAAAGCACACGTTCCAGGATCATCATCAAAGACGATACGTCAGTCGATGCAAAGCTCATCCATCGGTTAGTACGGTGAGAGCTCTCCGCGAAATTTCGAGCCCTATCTCTTTTGCGGTTCGGCCGAGTCTCGCGGTTGAACCGTAAACTTCGTGCAGGCCCTCGCAAGAATACTTGGGCCAAGACGCTGATGTCCGCTACTTAAACTTGACCTGCAAACCCCCTCACTTGTTCAACATAGTTCTTATCGCGAATGGACCGTGGCCGGAGACTGGACTACCGTCCAGTCATCTCTTCTCTGACCGCGGGGAAGAGCTGGATACCCAAGAATGAACCATCGACCAAACTCTCGACTGAACTCCCGACTGACGAAGAGAAAGACAGATGGAAAGAGAGAGAGACCAACCGCAAGATTCCTTTGAGTAAATCTTCAGAAGATGGCTTGGAAATGCCAAGAAACTACCACCATCGAATCTTTCCACCTATTTATCCATCGACTTCAAGCTTCCATCTCCTTCATCGTACTCATTGTCCTCTCCAATCTCTCGTTCCGTAATGACCCGCTGGTTTCCACGAATTGGAACCCGATGCGACTCTTTGGGAACCTTTCGTGACCACGTTTCAGAGAAACTCGGGGGACCTGATCTCGGAACTTTCTAGCTGATGCTCGGAGCAACCTAACCCAACGCTACTACACCGTTTATAATGCTTATTCCGCGCGAAAACTTTTCCTAGACCGAGCAAAGACGAAAATTGCGAGGGTGAAAAAGGAGACAAAACGGACGTCAAGAATCAACGATCAGCAATATCCTTTTTTTCATTTGCGAATTAGGGATCGATGAGGAAAAACTGGTGAAACCAGTGCATCAAGAAACCTTTTTCATTTCTAAAAAACTGTCGATTTTTATCAACCTACCGATTCATTGGACTGATAAATCAAGATGTAAACCCCATTCTATTGGCTTTTGAAAAAAGCTGATACAATGATGCACCAGGATGCACTTTTCGTTCGAAAACCCAAGATTTTCGTGTTTGGTCTGACAAGAGGATAACCCCGGGATTGCGGAAGGTAGACGAAGCTCAAGGATGAAAATCGTTCGGGGAAAGCTGGTACACGACACAAGGGACGCACGAGGGATCTTTGGCGCATCTGGTTCATGCGGTACGAGGCTGTAAGGCTGTACAAGCGATAGGGAGCCGATTACTTATGCGAGCCGCGCTTTCTCTCTTTCCCCCTTGGCACAGAAGCTTCGGGTCGGGCCGTTACCCAGAGCGGTGGCCGGCTCACCACACACCGCCCCTTAACGAGAACCCCCTAGGAGAAAGTGAGGGAGAAGACTTCTGAGGACACCAAGTTAACGCGAACATATAAATTAGCGGACATCTTAGCAGGCCGCTTGCAACTTAGTCACGTACAGGGTTTAAACTTGACAAGAGAGGATTCTCGGGAATGGCGAAAGGGAGAGGGAAGGAAGAGAGAAGAACGTAGGCAAGGGAAGACCAAGGGTGATTCTGTGTACAGGCCTTGAGAAAGGAGAGAAACATGTACGAAGGTGAACATGTGCGGACAGCAACCACCAACACCATAAAGACCCCCAAAACTCACTTGGTAGGGAACAGCTCGTTCTTGCTGATCATTATCTCACTTATGTTGAAAACAATCCACCAAGACACTATCCATCAAATATATAAAATACAGTCAAACCTGGATAAGTGAAAAACTCTATAAGTGAGAGTAATAGCCAGGACCCGCCATTTTAAGGCCCCAAAACCTCTATTAGCGAGAAAGAGAAACCTCTGTAAGAGAGAGTCGTTAGACCTCCGTAAGTGAGATTGCTACTTATCTATACCTCTATAAGCGACATTCGAGCTTTATTTACAAATTTAACATCTGCTTTTAATATAAAAGCAGATGTTAAATTTACAAACAAATGTAAAAAAAATATATATGTACATAATATATATTGTGCATATCATGCACATAATTTTTTCATATTACATATTTACTATATTCGTACTTACTGTGACTTTTTATTGCTGCGTACCCCTATAAGAGAGAAACGCTACCCTTGTACCTGCATTAGCGAGAAACTCGGGTTAGTGAGAAACCTCTATAAGCGAAAATGAGATTGTGCTCCCTTGAACTCTCGCTTATCCAGGTTTGACTGTATTCGAAATTGGAAAAAGGAATTTATAACAATTTTGGATATTCATTGTTCATTTCTTTCAGTTAAATTTCTTTCTTCGATAAGACATTCGGAAATATGGTCTTATTTGGTTTATAAAACCAGCAGGTTTTAGGCTTATTTCCAATACTAGCCCATTTCCGGTTAGAATTAGGGAAAGAAGGTTAAGATATCGTCTTGGAAAGTTTTCTACCCAACTTGCTGCATTTCCAGCCGTTGTCGTTGTTTGGATAACCATCAACGCTCTATTATGTCCAAACTACTTTTTGCTTATTGGATCAAGATAGTTGATGGAATGGCAGTTACCCTGATACTTTGAATCGTGATCGACAAAATGGAATAAGAACCAACCTACGACACATCGTTTCGGTCGTTTTTAAGCATTCCTGAACACGAGGTTAGAAAAAGAACGGATAACTCGAAAGAACACGTGACAGGACTTGGACGTCCACCAGGGTTGGCCGATACAGACAAGTTGCCTACATTTACATACACGTATCCCTTGAATACACGAGAAACGTAGAAATGTTCGATTTATGGGCTCCCGAAGGAGCTCGGGGTACACCGGTGCCAAGACCAAAGTTAAGGACAGCCGAGAACGCGAAAGGGCCCGTAAGTCGTTCCCGGTATTCCTCGAGTCCCAAGGGTCGTTCGCCCGCGTTACGGTCGGACCGATAGGGTCACCCGATTAGATGCACGATATTTTGCGGTCTGCACCAACATCTGCGTCATTCCTCGTTGATCAACGAGACAGCCGTGTCTCAAATTTTGACCCGTCCGTGCACAAATTGTATCAGGAATCCAATTGGATTGCCATGCTTGACCCTACTTCCTGATTGGCACCCAATGGCTCGTTTCATTCGATCCCTTTACGTCCTTCGATTCTAATTGTTATTCCCCATTGGAATTCATTACCTTGAAGTGTCGATCGTTCGAACCCAACGATTTTTCCCCTTTTTTGTTTTATTTTTTATCTATTTATTAACAGCTTCGTCCAGTGAAATTTTTCTGAGAATCTTCGTTAAAATGTCCTATGAGCACGGCTAAAAACGTTGCAAAAAAAATATTGCAAAATAACGAATTGGAATTCATTTATTTTCGGCGTATTGAAACGATACAAACTTCAACTACATTTGGAATCCAACAAGGACCCAATTCGAATCGTGAATATTGCCTATATTGAGCATTGAAAACTGAAACGATTCTTCATGGATCCAATCGAAATCTGGTCGTTGAATTTTCGAAACGAAACACATAGATACTAAAGAATCAAAAAGTATACTTCAAAAAAATGTATTAGAACGCCGTCTCCAATCCACTATCATTGTTGTTTTTTTCATTGATCCACTTTCTTGTAGCTTTCAGCAAACCTATCAATTACTTTGACTTTTATTTTTCGTGACTTTTCACATGTTTGGGTTTGTTGGGGTTTTTCTGAGAACAGCTTTAGTAGGAAACAGTGCACAAGCCGATTCGAATGTGGACTTCCGGTGTCTTTTTTCGTAAGGAAAGTGGACAAAACGAGTCCCTCTGAAGCGTTACGAGTCGAGCATCAATCAAAATCGGTGAAATCGAAGGGGGCTCGAATATCCTGTTTCGTAGTACAGGGTAATGGAATTTTCCCAAGATGGGAGAACGAGTACGAAGTTAGTCTAGAATCTGTAGCCCTTTGACTTTGACTCTGGGAAGTGCGTTCCCCCGAGATATCTCGTGCAGCCGTCGCATGTCGACCGAGAAAATCCCCCCTCTCCCCTCTTCCCACCTTTATCCACAGGGAAGGTCGTCATCACGGTAATTGCATGGTAGCGCACCAGTGATTAATGCCGCTTGTTATTAGGATAAGACGAGCGAGGACGTTTCCAAGATGGGTGTACGTCAAAGGGTTTCATCGTGTAGGCAAGCGGAGGATCCCTTTCTCCTAGAAACGTGTGGGTTTCGATACTTCGATTAGGTTTACGAAAAAATAAGAAAAAATCATTTGGTTTTTCTCCACTTCCGGTTTTTGGCATCCCGTAAACAAAAATTCAATGAAAAGCTAAAAAGTTGCTTTTCAAAAATACTTTGCAGAAGCTAGAGCCAGAAGGGCAACGAAGGGAATACTCTAGTGAAACGAAACTAGAGAACACCGCTCTGAGAACGGTTCTCGTATACTGTTTTCTTATAATTAATGAGGCTTCCGCCGTTGGCTCATGCTGATCCTGAATGGACTTGGGTTGAACGCCTCAAGGAACGAAAGGGTTCGGCGAACCTTCGAAATATCTTGCTGAGTCTGCTCGAAGTACTGGAGAAACGACGATGACTACTAGGGCTTACTGGTCGACTAAACTCGACAGATCCGGAAAAAAGTGAGGTTCGAGTCGAGTATGAAAGAAATTATTGACAACCAGTGGATTTATGAAAATAGTTTTTTGCAAGGGCGAAAACGTGTTCGTACCTTTTTTTTTTAAGTTAAATTTATATACGTATTCTTATAAATACTAGGAATATTGAAGCAATAAAAAATAAATAAAAACCAATTCTAAAACAGGATCTTCAGTGACTGACAAAATGAAATGGAAATGACTCAACGAAATGAAATGATGAAGCAACTTTGAAGTTTTTAATTTGAACCCTTTTTCGAGGGACCAACTGTCGGAAGGGTTAAACATTCCTTGCACCCTTATTTTGTTCGCACTTACGTGACCCCAACAATTCTTTCGCAAACGTTTTTCGCAAAAAAAATTAAGAATTCGAAAATTCCATTTTCAGAATTGGCAGGTTTTTGTGCTCGACTCTTTACGCGATGGTGAAGGACGAAAAAGCTGGAACAAGAATTTACGTTGGATGATCGACTTCCGTCGATCTCGGCTTTGATACGACCCGGATTTTCTCGGCTAGTCATCGGACGAAACTCCCTAGCTCGGCGAGCGTGGTCGGATTTAATTATGTCTGGAATTCGGCACTAATTAAGTTCGATCGAACGAATTCGCCGGGCGTTTGTTACACCGAGTTCCATCCGTTGCGCCGGTTACGAAACGTGAAATATTTTGCGGAATAACGGTGGCCGTCGGAAGTGGGGGGGGGGGGGGTAATGTAAGTTAAATTAACCGACGCCCAATGGCCAGCCCAATAATTCAACGGCGAGGAAAAGGCAGAGAACAGCGAAAAAATAAAACACCTCCAACGTTGAAACAGGATTCATTTTTCAATAACTGGGTAAAACATTGTGGTTTCTCCTCATTCATAGACTGGACTGCCTGGTACCATTGAAGGAAAAAAATCCGGACAGGAAAATGGCACATTTTCTGAGCGTGCAGGATGTTTTGAAAACTTTGATGCAATTCGAAAAAAAAGCTTCATTAGCATCATTTAAAAAAGCTTCACGTATTGAAAACTATAATAGAATTTAAAAAACAGCTTTATTTGAAAAACAAAGATTTATTAGCTTTATTCGAAAAAAAGCTTCAACAGTTAAAAACTGTAATACAATTTGAAAAAAGCTTTATGTATTAGAAACTGGAACACAATTTTTAATTTATTTATTATTTGGAAAAACTTAATTTAAAAATGCTTTGTATTTTGAAAACTCGAAACTCGAAATTCGAAAAGGAAAGGCTTTATTAGCTACAATTGTTGGTAGGGTATGCTTGATAGTGGTTGTGGCGAGCTTTTGAGGCAAGTAGTTTCGACGTGGTCGAATGGGTGACCATTCAGCATTATCCGGTCGGAGACAATTTTGCTGACATCGATAATAAACTCGCTAAACTTGATTATCACTGACAGTCTGCCTACAATTTCTCTGTGCTAAAATAAAATCCATCAAAAGCAGAACCATCCATTGTCGAATGTCCCATTGTTTGTTCGGTGATTTTCAAACTCCATAATAAGAAACTTTTTTAAACCCATGAAAAACACATTAACCTTTTTTATAAAAGAATTCCATAAACAAATCGTTAAAAAAAATCATTAAAAAAAAACTACGATCCATTCACCATCGTATACTCATTTTTCAAATATGTATTTCCTCCCTACCAGTCATCAACCCTATGGACCCAACTGCATCTATCCAAACCCAAACAAACGCAAAATTCATCTACACTTCCAAAAGTTCATTCGATTCCACCCAATTTTTTCCAGCACCAAAAATATAACTAGATACAGAAGAAAAAAAACTTTAGAGCCCTGGAAAGGGTTGACGAACGACGAAGGAGCATTTTGTAATAATGGGACTGATATTATCAGACATAGGACCTTACGCCAATGACTTTCTCGAAGCAGAGGCCAGCCAGTGGCATAGTCAGCCTGCTTATTGTAATTATCCCTTGGAAATATAGCAGCAGCAGCAGAAGCAGTGGGAAACCCTTCCTTAGTCCAAGCAGCTTGCGAACCCCCTTTAGCACCACACGCTCGAGGCTCGATTGTTCTTGCTCGCATGCTGGCCCTGAGTACTCAGCCCACAATCCGAAAAGCACGAGAACAGAAGCACCAACGAGCAGAAGGTTCCTGCCATAGTGGCCCTTCCTCTCTCTCTCTCTCTCTCTTTCTCTCGTGTCTTACATACACCAGCAACGTCCATGAAATTAAGCGTACCAGAGACCAGAAGCCATGTTTCTCATCGCCCAAAACCATACTCGTCCCTTCCCCTCCTTCTCACCCTCGAGCCCTTTTCTACCTCCGCCCCATCCCTTCTTGCCCTCCAGGACGATCCTGGTTCCGTCAAGATTCTCCTAAACTGAAGCAGCACCCCAACATCTCGGCGACCGCGTCGACGACCTTAATTTCACGAAGATAATTGCCAGCCCCATCGAGGCCCTATATCCTCGAGAAGAAACGCCCGGAACGCTACGCGAAAAAGGCTTTTCATCGATAATTACATCGAGTGAACGTAAACTAAATTGCATTCTTCCCTAAAGTCCTCGTCATTCTCGTCAATTATACACCACGCGAACACCGAAGGGACGACGACACCCCCCCCCCCTCCCCCCAACCCTCGCCCTTGAAGGGACCAGAAAGGAAATTAACGACTGCGAGCCACCAATCCGCAAACCCGCATTCGAGGACGCGTCAAAGCTGATTTCTTTTCCTATATTACCATCGGCCGAGAAATATTGCGTGACGTCACCGGGTTACGAGTGACGACCGGAAAGGGATTCTGACGGGCCTTGGCGAAATCATTTTTCAACGAAAAAAAAAAATCTTCCATTCTGAATTGAGTGAATAGATGAATATTTAATTTTTTGAATTTATACATGAATTTTAATTGTTTTTAAGTTTATAGATGAATTTTCATTTTTTTTAATTTATCGTATTTATAATCGAGAAAATTATGTAAAATTTACAAAAGTTTGTCCTCCAATATTCTTAATCAAGAATTACTTCATAATTACTGAATGTTCAATAATAATTATGAAAAAATAACTACAGAACTGTTTTTTTTTTTCAAAAACTGCAGTTTCCGCTATTTTTTAAAAAACATAACACAGCGAAAAATAAGTTTGTAATGCATAAAAACGTAATGTACAAAATGATCATTATCATCTCGATCTACTCAACACCTACCATCGTAAAATTGCCAAATTTGAAACTTTCATCAATCGCTTAATTTTTCTTTTTTTTTCGAATTCAAAAAAGAAGTTTTTTTGCTTCTGCTTCTCCCCTGCACGTTTCAGTTAATACGAGTATTGTATTTTCGGTTTTTCAAAGTCACAGCTCTCTTGGTCAAAGTATTTTCTCCCCCCTCCCCTCAACTCTTCCCAGCCCTATATTTTCTACTACCCGTCTACCGATGTTTGACTTCCACCTCGTCACATCACCGTGACGGATACATATTTCAATCGGACTGGGCAAGGTCTCGAGGGTTCGCGAGACGAGAAACCGCGTAATATATGTATAGTGAACGATATACGGGCGCCAGGGCTGTTTGCCATCGTGGTCACCACAGAAGTTTAATATTCATCCAATCAGAGCGACAAGTGGCTGGTGAGGGGTGCGCGGAGGGTGAAAAGGAGAAAACCCCGTACGAGGCGACCCCGAGCACCACGAAAAATAAAATTACGTTTCTTACCGTTTTCTCGAAAGTCTCGAGCACGATTCACTCCTTCGAGAAACCGAACGATAAAAAAAAAAGTAACAATATTATTGACAACCCAAAATTGACTGCTCATGGTAGCGAAATATTTGACGATCGGCCGATTTTTCTTCTCGAGACTGAACGATACGAATACATTTTTGATAATATTTCATATATTTGAAAAATATACGAAATATTGAATTTACCAAGTTTTTAGTCTCAAATTTACTTTGGATATGAAATTAACTAAAATTTGCTAAAAATTTGTAGTTTTAGTCAGTAACGAAAATTTACAAAAACGTTTAATTTTGGTTACTATAGAAACTTGCAAAACCGTTTAAATATTTTTACTAACTACATTTTTTACACATGAAAAACACCAAGAAAACATTCTAAAAAACAATACAAATAAAAAACTAAAAACACAAAAAAACACTAAAATCAATAACCCCATAAAAAATAAGTACTCTAAAAAAGCGTAACAAGAAATAAAAATTATTTCTAAATAATTCCTAAAAAAAACCCTAAACAAATTTAGTGTTAATAAATAATTTTCCAAAAAATTACTAAAAAACCCTAAACAAATTTTGTTTCCGACCGTTTGAAAAAATTCTTTTTACCGAAAATTTCGGAGTACCTCACCGAAGCAAAGATAAAACGTAACAATTTATCTATGCCTCGAACATTCGGGGTATATTTCTTTTTTTTTTTTACGAACGCCGAAGGAATGCACGGGAAAAGTTTTTAGCTCTGATGCTTGCAGCTATCCGAGGCACACGTAGGCTGTCGAATTTTTTTTTCTTCGCGTGGTTTCCACAGCGAACAGTCGGTTAGCATGGAGCGGTCTGATGATTTTTTTTTTTTTTTTCGTTTTATATCTTTCTCTTTCGCTTTTATTTCAGCCGGAAATGCAAGCATGCAGGGAGGGTTGTTCGGTGATGCGAGAGCAATGCACGAGGCTCATGGGACGGGCGCGATAAAACATCGGCGAATTCGCACGATTGAATTACAGTTTAATTAACTCGCGGGCAATTAAGCCCATCCCAACCACCCAACCATTTAAGCATACACTCACCCCCCCCCTCCTCCTCTCCCCTAGTTTTCCCCACACATATCTACATATATATTCGTTCCAATACCAACTAAATTTACCTGATACCCGTTAAAACGTGTGTGGGTGTCCGTTTTCCACGTGAAGCTGCTTATACAACCATCCTCTTACCTAATACCACAAAAGCTCGATCTACGCTCGAACGAGCCCAAAACTCGACTTTTCTCTCCAGCCAACTCGAAACTCATATCGAATAATGCATTCGTGGACTCCTACGAGCTTATTCCACGCTTGCATCTGGCGAAGAGAATACCTCGAGAAAGAGCAAGATAGAGATGAAGAAAGGGTGAAAAAGAGAGAGAAAGATAAAGGGCGAAAGGGAGGGGTAAGTTTCGACCATGGCGAGCGATTTCATCGAAAAGTTTTGTGGGCCCCTTCCGGCTCTGGTTTTCGATCTACATATATATATTTTTTTGGAGAGACATAGTATAACTGTAGTTTCTGAGTACACGCTCGATTAAGCGTGTACCATGATTCTCCAGACTAAACGAAACCTCGATCCAAATTCTTTCTTCTTTTTTTTTTTTTATTCATGATGGTTCAACCCTTTGCCTCAGGTTTTCCACTTTTTATACATTTTTAGATCTGACCCCGCCCCCCACCTCTTTTGCTTCTCTTCTAGAATCGATTATTCGTCATCCATCGTGAAACCTCCGTCACGTCGTATCCCCAATGACAGTTTCCATCAGGGTGCAACGGAATTTCCAATTCACCTTGGTAAGTTTAGTTAAAGCTTTGGCTAATATTGCCTCGATGTTTTCTATGGAAGGCGAAGGATTTTTTAAATTATTTTATTTCTTCTTTTTTCTTTGTGTTTAAAATGAAAATGAAATAAAGGTGCTGAAATTTGCATGGTGAGGGTTGTAATCCAACGTCAGGGTAATTTGCTATTAATATTAAATTGTGAAATTTTTGAATCGTAAAAAGAGTATCCAAGTTTTCCAAAATATTTTGAATTTTTATGTTTCGTATTTATATTGAAACATTTGTGTGACTATATTCCATATTTTTGGAAAATTGAAATAATAATTTCAGAGCCAGTCAACCCAAAAAAATCCAAAATTAATGAAAAGGGAAATCGAAACTGACAAAAGCCAATATGAAAAATCGTCGCAAAAAAAGTGTGATAATGAATTTCGAAAATGTGGACGTATCGGAGCGTCGATAATTATTAATGAACCGAGGTTGCGCAGAGGTAAGACCTGATGATGATTCTTTCATGCGGCGACACTTAATTTAGAAGCGAAGCTCCTTTAACTTCAGTATTTTATTATGCTTTCCCTGCATTTCTTGGTTGCCGTATTAAGAAGCAATAATTCATGAACCGGGATACCGGCAGGTACGGAGCGAAGAGGGTTGATGCAAGAATGTAAAAGCCTTGGCTCTGCAGGGGGGTGGATGGGTTTACACTCTTCTGGCGTGAACTCTTGTACCGCCCTGGCTGGTTGAGTCTCTCATAAGCGCGGCCTCGAAAATTCATAATTAAACGGGATGTAGTTGAGGCTGATTACGTCGAGCGAGCGGTTACGGAGGTGCGGAGAGTTGATGATGAGGCTACCAGGCAAAGAAGAGAGACTTCGGATCAGTTTGTTTCGTAGCGTCGACCTTCTATCGAAAGAATCAAGAAAATGGTTAAAAACCCTAAGAAACCCAACCCAATAATCCAAATTGACTGATCCGTCACAATGATCCAACTTGTCCAAATGTGGAATGTCTGTCATCAAGAATAGAATTCCAAATATCCTAATAAAAACAAACCTAACCTCAAAGTCTGAAATCCAACTTCCAACTAATTCTGGAAACTTCGATCCAAATCCAACTTCCAACCAATCCAACATCTGGAAACTTCAGTCTTCCATCATCCGGTTGGACAGTTCCTGATGTCTTATCCCAAAACAAACCCAACTCTAAAGTCATCATTCAAACTGCCATCTTCTATTAGCCCAGTTGGAAAATTCTGCATGATATTCTAATGGAACAGAAACCCAATTCGAAAGATACGAAATCTTTGAACTTGGGTTTCCATCATCAAGCCGAATTGGATATTTGGAAATGACGTTCAAGCGAAAATGAAGCATAACCCAAAAGGTCTTAAAGCGTAAATCCAACTTCCACAAAATTCCAGTTTCCATCATCAAGCCCAGTTGGACAATTCGATATGACGCGACCATCAGAAGCTATCGGAGCGAATGCCCGTCACGGAGATTGGTTTTCTCGAGCGCAACGGCGATTTTCATTGATGGCGGTAGAGTCAGCGTTAAAGGCAAGGAGGTGGGAGGTTGCGATTTCGTCGTCGCGCGACAAATAGAAGCTTTGTGCCACGACAATGGGGAGTTTATTTCCGGGCCGGCTGGGACTACAATGTAGGCACTATACTGTAATTAAATTCTCAAACCCAAGGATTCGAAGGTTAGTCCTGTGGACGAGGGAGAGCGGTCCATGAGTTAGTCTCAGAACGAACCAGCACCGTTGAGAATCAAGATGAGAGCAAAGGAGTCGGGGTGAAGGTTTGGAGAACGTGGCTACCAAGGGGTTGAACCTTGGCATATTGCATACTGACCGTGGCAACCGCTTCGGGGGCTTTCCCAACCTCGGCCATATTGTCCAAACCCGCGTATGTTCCTTCCTTCCTTCCTGCCTTCTCCGAAGTCCTGTGGCTAAGATTAAACGAATTCCTCGAGTGTCCTTGCAGTGTTTCAAGTAGGGGACTTCCAAAATGGCCCAGGACTCCGAGTTATCAGCTGAAAATGCTATCAGCGATTTTTCATCATGACTGATGACCTTGAGGGTCATTGCCCAAAGCTGCCTAGGCAAGCTATCCGTTTCTCTTCTGATTTCCAAAAATGGCCACCAAAAACCAACCGGAAGTCAACATTTTCCAGATAGAATTCCTCACGTGGTTAGAACCCCCAAATAAATCCAATTCACCAGATGAAACTTCCACCGTGATTTTTATCAGAGCTGACTGCATAATCATTTCCCAAAGCTGTCCTTGAGTCATTCTTTTGTAGCAATTTTTCAAAAATCAACACCAAAAACCAGAAGTTGATGACTGTTTCCAGATAGAACGAAGCACGTATGTAACATATAGTTTGTGTTCCTCAGTGGCGGTTTACGAATAAGGTGAAACGAGCTCGAAGTTGTAAAAAGGAAGAGGGTTAGTTGGGGGAGGGTAGAGACCGCAAGAAAAGCTGAAGAGTGTATGTAAGGAGTGTGAGTAGGACGACCAGCTAAAACGAAAGTTGGAGCGGAGGCTTGCCGCAGCAAATCCGGCTTGATTAAAACACTGTAGGAGGAATATACACCCCCGTGTCTCACTCCATCACGGTGGAAGCCTCCCTCAGCCTCCCCCCGTCTTCTCGTTCGCCGAGTTTTTCGTATACCCAAAGGGACGGAAGGAAGGCAACTCCGGATTTGTAAGAGGTCTGGATTCCGCCCTTTCGTTCGGTAGCTTCGACGACTCGTATATCCTATTCTTCACCCCTTTCTTCCAAACCCAAGCGTTTTCCTCGAACCCTACAGGGGTAGCTCTCGATCCTTCTCGAAAGGTATATAGGAAAGGAAAAACCCCCCCGGAGCACCCCCGGGATAACTCGCCCTTCAGCCACAACGCGCCTAGGTATAATCTTAATGCAGTCTTATACGAAGCGTAACGTCGTTCTCTATCAGTGAAAGCGAGGAATAAAGAGAGGAAGAGAGAGAGAGCGAAAGGGAGGCTGAGGGGAGGCTTGGGGATGGGAAAGAGTGAGCTATATTTCATTATAACCCCGCAGCCCTTCCGGTCTTCCTGGCGCTACGGGAAAACCCTTTCCGTTTGGACTATAAGCGAGCTCGGCGAGCCAACCTTCCTTCATCCCTCTCGCTCGCCCACTGTCTATACTTCTATATCCACGAATATCGAGGGAGCCTTGAAAATATCGAAGCACCAGGAGCCCCAACGACGTCGAAGACGACCAGGGTATGAAGGGATATTCGCTGGGGTTTCGTCCCCCATTGGCTAAAGTGCCCCCCCTCCCCCCTCGAGCTTTGCCTAATCTTTAACCTCACTCGTCCTACGACCAAACTCACCTACGAAACCGCTTCGTAAACCCATCCTTAGAGAATCCGAAAAATTGAATAATTGGACTTCTTTTGGAAAATCGTAACAAGGTTAAGGTAGTTGAAGATCGCATCGTTGCGACGCAATGAAAATTATTTTCTCATTTTCTTAAATTTATTATTTGGCGAAATATGTTTTTTTTTTTCAAATTTGAATTCGAGGTTATCACAATAATTATTGGGATAATTATTGAGGTATTTTAATTACGATTACGAGGAAAAAACACATTGATCAATTAAAAAATAAATATTTTTGTTGTGTTGCAACGTTCCGAATTTTAACCTCATGTGAATTCTGCACTTTGAGTTTGTCCTTGGAACATTTAATAAAGATTTTTAATAAAATAAATGTTTAATTTTTAATGAATTTTCAATTAAATTAAATATTAAAATGAACCTTTATTAAACTTAATTGAAGGTTCAGGAATCGAAGGATATGATCAGGATCAATTATACTCCCTTTGAAGAGAGAAATACATTGGATTATTCTACAATCTACTTAAATCGATAATTAAATATGGTGATGGTCATTCGACCTTCTCAAAAAGTAGCATTCCAAAGATTTGCATCAAATTATGCCCATACCAAAAACGAATACTCCAATTTCAATATTTAATTGAGACTTTTCCAAGCTGACTCATTAATAATGAAATTTTCAAAAAATGCATTTTAGATATTCCTATAATTTCAAAAAGTGAGATTGTTGGAAGTAATCGTGAGCCAAAAAAGTCAGGTTATGAGAATAGTATCCTAAACATCCAGTTGTAACGTAGCCCAACGTCGTACAACCACTTCGAAAATGACACCCCCTCCTCGCCCAGGACATTGATCCACATGTATGTACATATAAGTGCTATTTTGCCTGAAGACAGTTCTCTTGGTGCTCACTGGGGAAAGAGAGAACCTGGGGTGGCGAAGAGGCCGGACGAGAGGGAGGGGGGGAGAGGCTGTATTTACGACGTTACAATGCCCAAAGGGCTAATCCTCGCGCTCACCCTGCACTCCCTTCGAGAGGCTAAAGAACGAGTAGGGAAGAGACTATTGGACCGCATGTACGAGGAGGATCGCTCAAACGAAGACCAGGGGGCAGAGAAACGCGAGGAAAGGAGAAGATCCGAAAGGGCGAGAAACAGGGAGAAAGGGATGATGGTATATCCTGGCCCAGGGCAATACGTGAAAATCCAGAGAAACGCCACCGAGGATTCCTCGTTCTCGCGACGAAGAACGCGGCCCCAGGATAGAGGAAATACCAGAAATTGGCTCCCAATGCAGCCAAGATTCATCCCGAAGGTCACGTCCTTTGGCAATCAATTTTCATTCCATTCGATACGCTACATCAATTTACCAACTTGCTGGATAAATTGATAACGTCGCATTGTTACATTCTCGTACAAATTGTTATTTCGAGCCTGATGCAAGGGTGCATGAGAAACAAGAATTTGCTAACCGAAAATGAAAAGGAAACTTGAAGAGGTTGTTTTTTATCGTTTTGAGGTTAGCCTTTTTTTTCATTATCTTTTTTGAGCTAAATTAGACGAAGTGAATGACGATAATTCTTTATAAACGAAATGACGATTTGCTAAACTCGAAATAAACCTATTAAAGTAGCTCACTTCAAAATAAAAAATAAAAAAATGTTGTTTTATTTAGAGGTTGACCGTTTCATTTTTTTCAATTTTGAGGTTAGCTATTTAATGTTTCATTTTAACATATCCCTAACCTCAAATAAATCAAAATCAACCCCATGGCTAAACTCAAAACCGAACAAAAAAGAACATACACATGTTCTTTTGTTATTTTGATTATGAGGTTAGCCAAATTTTCTAGGACTATTTTTGTCGGCAAATTTCGACGTAGTGAAGAGCGGTGATTTTTTCGAAAGGGACTTTCGACGAGGTCTTTCGGAGTCGCGTTTGCGCGAGCAAAGATGAGAGTGCAAAGTATGAAAATGAAGGTGGAGGTCGAAGGTAGAAAGAGAAGGCGTTTTAAGGGCTGGAAATCTCGAAAGTGTTCTCGAGGGTGCTCTCTCACTCTTTCTACTTTCTCGGGGGCAAATTGGCAACCAGCAGACATCCACCCTTACCGAACCAACGGTCCAGCAATAAAGACTGACTCTCTCTCTCTCTCTCTTTTTGTGGCTCCCTGACTCCCTCGCCGATTCAAGCACTAACATCGGACCCCAATCCAGGCTCTCGCTCTCACCCTAATTGACACAATTTTTATAAACCCCGGGGATAAAATCTCACGCGACGCCTTTCCCGAGATATCCGAGGGTCGAAACGCCTTTCGTGATACGTTCGGGTCGCGTACTCACGAGCTTGTTCGATAATTATACCGACGTTTCCTTATTCCCAACTTTTTTCCTCACGAGACAAATTTTACCCATCAAAAGTTCCACCCAAACAAAATATAACGTAATTTTGTGCAATACGCTCGTTAATTTCACCCAATCAAATTTCCTCCCACAATGAGAACGTTGTCGGTCGTCCCTGTTTTTTTTTTTTTCGTCGGGAAATTCATTGGAGTTTCATGTATTTTTTTCTTAGTACAAACGCATCTTTTTTTTATCCCCGGTCAAATAGAATTTTCCGATGAAAATTGTAATCGTGAAGATTTTTTTTATTTTTACAAATTTTCTTGTCTTCGATATTAGTTACCAAAAAATCACGAAAAAATATTTCGTCGTTACTATCTAAAGGTTTACAACAAAATTGCTACGTAATATGTTGATCGAAAATAAAAACAATTAAGTGAGAAATAAAAATAAAATCGTCGCAACGACGATAGCTTTGACAAAACCCAACGAGAATAACATTCAAGGAATCCCTCTCATCGCGCTTCGTCCGCCATACGAATAAAAAAAATCAAAGTATCGCAAAGAAAAGAAGAGAAAAAAAAATCGATCGAAGTTTATCTACATTTTTTCCCGTACTGAAGCGGTGCAAAGAAAATGCAGTTCTCGAACGATTCTCGAGGTGGAAAAACGTTCGGAAACTTTTTCTCCCCGAGGCGAATGAAAAAAAAAAAGAAAGAAAGAAGAAAAAAAAAGAAAATAAAAATGAATAATAAATTGACCGAAGAGAAGAACCCCTTTCATTGGGCACCCCCAGAGATATCGCGACCTCAACGAGCACGTCTGACCCGCACGGAATTTAACTACTCGGCGAAAGAGCGCGTGAGAAAAAAAAAGAAAGGTGGATGTAGTACGTCGCGAGACCCTCCGAGTTCCGACCTACGACTAACGGGCCGGCAAAAAAAAACAACTCGAAGCACAAGGAAAAAAGGGCAACTACCCCTCGTGATTTTCAAAAGACCGAAAAAGAAAAAAAAAGAACGCGGGAAAACAGGAAGGGTGGGAGAGGTGCAAGGTTATACTCCCTCTCTTCTTCCCTGGAGTCCGACACTGACACTGGCGCTTTTGCTCTTTGCTATGGGAATAGCGGTCGAGAGAGGCGAAAACCAGACGACCGTAAGTATTAAATAAATCTCCTTAAGCGGATTAGGGTTCTGGCTTTCCGGTATTTTAACGCCACGTTTTCCGCGACCTAACGCTGGATTAGCCGGACCCCAAACAGATTTCTTCTCTCTCCTATTTATCTCCGCCTCCCTCTCTCTCTCTAACTCTTTCTCTCCTTTTTATTATCGTTTTTGAATTTACGCCAGTTTTCACCAGTCCCAAAACGTTCAGCTCGAATTTTTATGAATTTGGGGTTTCGGGTCGATTTATTGTAATTTTATACCAACGGTTTGTTTAATTTTATATGAATGTTGTATTTTTCATCAATTTATATAATTATATTGGCCTGGAGACAAAAAAAGTTTCTCATTTTAATTATCGTGCATTGTTGTTATAAATTTACTTCTGATGAATCTAAATTTAATAGTAAAAAACAATGTAACGTTTATACTTTTTAAACATATTTTTTTGTGACAACGAATCGTTTATACGTTTTCTTTGAATAAACTGTTTCATTTTTACTCATAAATGATAAATGTATCAATTTATTCATTAATTATTCATTATTAACATTTTTTAACTGAATCAATGAAATGATTTTATTATTAGAATTTATTAATTAATCATAACAATAAGGAGATTCCTCGAAATCTATTTTTCGCGAAAAATTTTGATAATTCTTTGTATGGTAGTTTTGTTGTATTTTAATTAAAAAGCGATTAAAATTAATACAAAAAATTGAACTAAAATGTCGTTCTCTATCAAAAATAGCGATGGTGAAAAGCTAGTGATATATATTTTATGTAAACGACCAGAAAAACTGATTTTTCGTTTTTTTCCCAAAAACGATACACTTCGAGTAACATTAAACGATCAATCAATCAATTCCTATTCCTTCATCCCTCTACATTTTTTTCTCTTCCCAAACGTCGACCAACACGAAAAAAATTCAAAATAACGAAACGTGCAATCGAATTGACGAGAAACTAGGAAAACCGTCGTGAATTTTCGAACGACTGAATTAGGCCACTTTGCAGAAGTCTCGCGTGTGTATTATGTACGCGATCGTCGCGTGGCGAGCACAATCAGGCGGAGACAGTAGTTACGGAGCTTAGTGGTCAGCCGTCATTTCTCTCATACCCGAGGATAAAAGTGATGTCTCTCTCGATGCTCTATAGCACTGGGCACTCGAGTCCATAAGCACGAACGGATAACGATCGTACCTGGCTTTTCACCTACCTGGCTTATCAAACTTTATTCTCCTACGCTCGAAATAGGTTTTTCATTTTTTTCCCCTGTCACCCATTATCAAAGATAAAAATCAGGCATATTTGTATCCGAAAAGGACTTGAAAAACCATTAAAAATCATATTTTTTTCAGTCTCAAAATCACAGCAAAAAACCCTAAAAAAAATCATGGGAACGTGAAAACTCTCACTGGAAAATGTAAAAAAATAACGTAAATTAAAATAATACGAATTAACGTAAATAGAATTTAAATAATAATAAATAAAAGGCTACTTTTCGGATCACGAAATAAAAAGACCCTTAAAAGAAAGAACATGAAAACGTGATAAAAGTCAGTCTGTAAAATGTAAAAAAAATTATGTAAAATAAAAAAAGACTAATTATCGTAAATAGCTTTAATAATAAATAAATAATAATAAATAAAACTCTATTTTTCGGATCGCGAAAAAAAAAGATAATTCGACACGAAATATTTTATATTTGCTGTCGGCCTTATCAGCGACACGACTGGATTATGGTCAATTTGCGCAGTTTCTTATCAATATTCATGCGTCGTGACAAATCCATAGGTCGCGAACAAACGTCGAGAAAAGAGAGAAAAAAAGATAGGAAAAAAGGAAAACGAGTACGAATCGTTTTGTAAATGATACGTCACAATTCTTGTACGTGTATAGGTCATTTGTAACACGTAGCATCCGAGGTTAGCGCACTCAAGTTCGAGTAATTTTCACGAGAGGGGAAACCTCTTTTCCTGCGTGTACGAGGCTTCGAGTAAAGTGCCGGATGAAGTATTAACCCGAATGACCCATCAACCTCCGCTACCTGCCATACCGCGCGAGATATCACTCGTACTTTCTTTTATTTATTTACTTTTTTTGCATTTATTCTTTTTTCCCTCGTAAAAACGTACCGCACGGAAACGAGGGAAGCGAGACAACACTGATGTATCGAGCAACGTTATCGCGAATGGGATAAAAACGGTGTGATTTTTGCCAAAATTATTCCCGCGCGTCTCGAGAAATCGCATAACCTTCGAAACACTTTTTTCCCCCTTGACGAGTAATTGAATTATCGTTCATGATAAATGAAAATATTTCCTGACCAAATTTGATTTTTTATAATATAATTTGATTTTTTATCATTTTCTTGTCATTTAGAAATTTCCTTTGCTTACGCAATACAATTAATTTAGGAATTAATCGTTTATTTATTACTACCAATTAAATATGACTTAGCAATATATAGTATGTTATAATAATGTAATACGTAAAATTAAATCGATAAATAAATTGTTTATCACAAATAAATCGCAACAAAATTTCTACACGAATTACTCGAAAAATAACTCAATAAATCTCACAGATATAAGTAGCCTTACTTCATTTTTGTTAAATAAAGAATATCCACGTTCAAAAAACGACGCTGAAGGAAACATATTTTTTTTAATAAAAAAAAAAGTTCTAATCAACGCGAATGACTCTAGGTCCAATGGACTCCATCGAATCTCAAGGATTTCCTGATTGAAGACCCAAGTGTGGTAAGTCAAGCGGGTCGGAACAATGATAGTGACTAAGATAGAATCGAACGTCGCGGAGGTTCTCTTAGGCGGTAACTTAATCTTATTCAGACCGGTTTTCCGGGTGCACGCAATTTTCCTCTCGTTCCCTTTCTCTCGCTGTGAGGAACGACAACGCCGAGGTTGGTGCTCGCCTTCGGCTAAATAGCTAACTTCGCGCAACTATCCCAATAGATTATGATTATTGTGGAGGAAAGCTCTGATTTATGCAATTATCATAAATTTCCCTTCACTCCCACCCCCCCTCCCCCGTGCTTTGCTTGGCGCAACCCCTACTCCGATTTTCCCACCACCCACGCCTTAAATCGCGCTTCCCTTGGTTCCCTAGACTGTGCCATCTCTTCCGTATGCTCGGGGCGATCCTATCCTCCTATTCAACCGGATTTCAATGGGGAAATTATGTTCCCTTGGTCGCCCTTTCCACTCTCACGAGCGAGCAAAGTCTTATCCCAAGTTTTCGAGATAAATAGTAAAGAAGACGAGAGAGGAGAAATGAAGAGAAAAAAAGGAAAGGAAAAACGAGGGAATGAGAAACGTCGAGAAAAGAGGAAAACAAAATATCACCCGAGTTGGGATGGAAGGTCGTTGGTTTGACTCTGGTTTGTAAAACAGCAATGGGAAAAAGGAAAAAAAGCGGTTTGTAGAGACTAGAGAAAAAGTGCATTGGAATCGGAATCGAAAATATTTCACTCAGGTGTTTTCGTAAGCGAGAACCGTTCGAATGGGCAACCTCGAGATACGTTGATCGCGAAATCACGATGGTTCGTTTCCTGTGATATCGTAGTTTCGTGACCAACGGTGGAGCATCGATATCATTTCGATGAAATAGGATTCCGAAATTGTCGCGGAGTTTGAAATGTGAGAATTCAAGCTTGGTGTTTGTTTGGGTGCGATTAAAGACCAGTTCAGTAAAGTAACTGGTTTGGAACGTTAGGATAAATGAAAATAAAATTTGAAATGTTGATAATGAATTACGTTTTGGAATAACTGAAAATGATCTAGTTCTCTTTATTTAAGCACGGAATGAGAACAAAAACGCGTTTTTTAGATTTAGTAATGATTTTAAATCATCCAGAAATTAATTAGTCTATAAATAATGATTAACAGACTAATTACACCCCAACAATTAATTAGTAATATTATATTCTATCAATAGCACACAAGTCGATGATATATGGGCATAGCTGAATGATAAGTCTGCCTATATATATAAGTATTCACAGACGCTGCGAATCAAGTTTGTAAGAATATAACTAGCGCCACGAGTGGTGGACGGACACAAAAAACTGCAGAAATTTTGCGTAAACTGAGCAAAACCCAAACAGTGCCCGGACAACCCTAACAGTCGATAAAGGATCATCATTCAAGAGCAGCGAGTATCTTATCAGCTCTCGGTAAGGCAGACTTCATCGCTCGAGATCGCTCTTTTCGTTATCGACCAAAATCTGCGGAAAAAAGAACTGTCGGTAATATCACGACCGTTCGGATAATCCGTTGACCAATGGAGTATTCCTTCAATCAGAATACTTACCGACACTTTCCTACCTTTACCGACCCAATCGCTAGAAAACCCCACAACGAACCGTCGGTAACGTATCGAGAGGCGGTAAGTTACCGATCATCGGTAACTTATCACGCTCGATAAGTTACCGACGGTTGGTTATGGGAAATGAAATTCAAGATGAGGTTTCGGGTTTCTCGTGAAAACCCGAACCTCTCACCTAGCGCCATCTCAAACCCGAAAATCTTCACCCTACGACATCTAGCGGCTCGGAATGGAATATATTCGAGCGATCCGAGCGAAGCGAAATAGGGGATGAAAAAGTGATGCCTCTACTACCCCCTCCCATCAGCACGCCGCAACAAGGGTAACGGCGTTGCACGCTGGAACTTTCGAAACTTCCCCGCCGAGCAAACAAGGCAGAAGCGCCGGCGACGAGAGCCAGTTCACCCAAGCTGCCAACAGTTCGCCAAACTTTCTCTCACTCCGAAACGGTGGAAACTTTAAAAATCGTTACTGCCGGGCGATAGCGGGCTCTCGCGTGGATCGACACCCTCCCCGCGTCCATACCGCTCACCATAGACAAATAACCATCGGGGACCCCTTTTCTCATTTCACATCACGTTTTATCGCGCTTATTGTCGGAACTTCTTGCACTTTCGGGCTTTTACGCGTGTACAGGGTGACCGGTGGTTCCTACCTGTTTCTCGAAATAGGTAAAATTCAGTAGTTACTAAATTATGGTGGTTTTAGGATTTTTGAGAAACTATTAGGCTTGTCACCATAAACAAACAATTTTAATAAACATTTTAGACTAATTTATATTAAATTCTATTGATAATTTTCTAAAAACTGACGAACGATGAAACTGGAAAAAAAGTGAGTCCAAAATGATGGAATCCTGGTTGAATCAATTTAGATCGTGTTGTTCACGTTTAGCCTTGCATAAACTTAATTTAATAATAAATTGACATTGAAAAATGTTAATTTTCCAAAACTCGTAAAACCATTGTAAATTTCAAGCTTGAAAAACCCCCATTAAATAAAGATTTTTTTAATTATGATTAAATGCCTTCTAAAGTGAGCTATTTCAAGGTCGAATAACCGGTCACCCTGTACAGGCACGCTGCAGGAGCGAGTTTCTCCAGAATTAATTGAAAAATTGTCGAGCTCCGTGCAAAGCGGAATTCAACAATGGGGTTCGTCGTTCTGCTTTTTTCTTCGTTTCTTTTTGTTTTCCCCGTTCGATTCCGGTTGAAAGTTTTCCAAACGGCGTTCTGGAGAAAAGTTATTTCTTTTTTCACTGATTTTGTTCCGATAACCGTGCGCAAGGGAACGCGTTGATATAAAACTCGATGAATCGAAGACGAGTGGATATTCGATCGGTGTTGGCCGATCTGATGAATATTGCGCTTTAATTGACAACCCTCTTTTCAGGCATTCTTCTTTGCGACGAAAATCACAGTGAAGTGATTTAGACACGAAATCGTGTTTTTAGAAGTTTTTTACGATTTTTTCGTGGAAATTTTGGGTTTTCGAGGAAATGAATGGTAGATTCGTGCTCAGGGGATAAAATTACATCGGAATGGACCAATAGAGAAAATATTAAAAGTCGAAATTTTTTGGGGATTTTTGGGCGAAAAAAGTTTTTTCGCTAAATCATCGATAACTTTTTTTCCTTTGGTATTTGGCACTCCACTTTGTGCTTAATCTCTTCGTTATGATTTTCTCTTCAAAATGCTTTTTTAGAAATTCCATACATACCCCTTTGCCTCTTTTTTTGCCATTTTTCAAGTGAACTTTCCGGGAAAACTATAAAAGATATCGATATGATTCCAACGCCATTATTTAAGTCAGGCAAAAACCTTTTCCAAACACACCTTATAAATCTCCACAGCATAGAAGAAGCTCACTGTACGACCTTTTGAAATCTCGTGATTTTTGAGATTTCCGAAATGTGGCTGGGGAAGTCGAAAATTTTTTTTCCGTTTTTCAACTCTTAAAAGAGTCTATTTGATCGTAAATTTTCCGCTGATTACGAATATGCCCGAGTTTTTGCCGAAAGTACATAATCAGACTGGGAAAATGCAAAAAAACATTTCTAGAATATGTTTTTGACATTTTTCCCTATAAACGGAGAGTTCAATGCGAATTAAATGGTAGATTTGTCTTCAAGGTATAAAAATACATCGACATAGGCCTGCCATATAAACGTCTAAATATAATAATTATTTCGAGTTTCGTTTGTCCTACATTCGACAATAAAAAAGCAATAAAAATTCTTCCAAACCCAAACGAACCCAAACATATCAGCAACAACTGGACAGTCCGTAGTCGAGCGTCCTTTGAGCAAAGCTTCGAATCTTTGTCTCTCAAAGTAGCAGAAATCATCGGGAGAGTACGTAAGAGAAAAAAAAACAAAACTCACCGTAAAAAAAAAAAAGAATCGGATTTGGATTATTCGAGTTGGGGAAATGGAGGTTTTACAGTTTAGTCCTCGTCGTACGTCGGAAGCGGGAACTTTATCGCCGAGCAATAACAAACGTCGGGGAGTGCGAGTGCTAACCGCTAGAAAAATCGATGAAAAATAAAATACGAGCATCAACCGTCCTTACAAAGTGTAACGTCAGCTCTTTTACGGTCGACAGTTAAACGGGCGCGCGTTATCAAACTGGTTCGAGTTCACCCTCGTGTCCTTACCGAAAAACCGCCTCTTTCCACCCCTATTCCATGTCCCTTTCTCGAATCCGTGTCCACCGTTGGTTAATTAAAAAAAAACACAAAACAAAACAAAAAAGGAATCCAACCAGTTCACGTACTTGGGGTTCGTTGGTCGAGAAAAAAAAACGTGCCCAAGCCCCACCAACCCCCTGCCCTCGAACGAACAAACATTTTGCAAAGTTAAATGAAATCAAGTTGAGTGAGGAAAACAGCTATGCGGTAAATGAATTTTCCAGGCTTCACCGCGGTATCAAGCCGCGGGGGTTACGCTCAACTTTTTCACCCCTTCGACGATACCCCAAGCCCCCTTCCCTCTACAGCCCCCCACCCCCTTAACGAACCTTCACGTTGGGCGATCAACCGCAACGGGTAAGCTCGCGGTAATTATCCACGAGCAAATATTTGAGGGTGTATAGATTCTCGATGCTATATATAAGAGGGTGCAAAACGAAGCTTTTCCTATGCGGTTTATATTTGCCGAGGAAACCTGCGAGAACGAGGCGAAGGGGAAAGCTTGGTCCACGAGGAAGCAAAAGGGAGAGAAATAGGGTTGGAAAACATACATCGCTTTCGCAAAACCGATAACAAACTTCGCGCGAAAACGGCGTGGGTTTTAGCCGATCGCGATTAGCCTGGTCCCGATATACGATGAAACGCGTAAAGGGAAAGCGAAAATCCCGTCCAGCGATCGTTGAAAATCGCAAAATCGAATATTCGCTTCGTGGAGTTCGAAGCGTGTCGAACTTACCGAGAAGCGTGCCAACGTGAATATCAGGTTTTTGGGGTTTTCATCACAGAGGGTTTCCTAGTTTGTGTTTTTTTGTGGGGTTTGGTGAAAAGAAAGAAAAAGGAATGAACGAACTGTTGCTGTTGAAGTTAGTGTCGTGGTTATTACTGATCGGTTATTGGGTTGTTGGTTCCGATTAGTTGTCAGTTGTTAGATATTCGTTTTTAGCTATTAATTATTATTTAAGCATTTATAGGTCTTAGTTATTAAGTTATTGTTTATGAGTTATTAGTTACCTAATAACCAATAGCCAATAGCTAATAACTTATAAATCGCTATTAGTTATTGGCTAATAACTAATAAGTTATTATTTATTACTTATGAGCTTATAGCTAGAATTCATTATTAATTAATAATAAAATTAACTAATAATTTCTTTGATATATAAAAGATCGCGATTTCTAGCGACAAAAGTGTTTTTTTTTGTCACATCCGTACTTTATTTTCGTCAAAATCAATGTTCCACTTTCCGGCTCATGACTCATCGCATTATGAAATCAATCGGTTCTTTGGCGTCCGGAATCGCCAATTCGGCTTATTTTATTAAGGGAAATTAAGAATGTTTCCATTCCTACTTCGACGAATATTACTCAACAACGCGCAATTTCAATTGTAAGACCTTTCGTTTAGCGGCCAATCGAAACTGCTGATTTATTCAAAATTCAAGAAGATATAAACATCGAGTTGAAACCAACCCAGTTA